>CAIGRB010095187.1:1540-17483 GCA_903798255.1 Fraxinus quadrangulata | reverse complement strand
TTTTTTTTTTTTTTTTATGCACATGCGTCTGTGTCTAATATATTTCTCAAATGACTTTATGAGTTTGGTTTATTATAATTGCTCTTTTTTATTTCAAACGAAATTATTTTATTATGAACTAAATTTGAAAAAATATTTGATTTTTTACTAGTTGTTATTGCAGTCTTGCAGATTTATTAACAAAGGCTAAAAAGAGTTTTTGATATGGTAAATATTTAAGAAATTATATCATAGCCTTTGAGTTGGAATTTCATGATGACTTCATTGCTTAATGAAGTTTAGCGATCCGATTGCAATTAGGGTGAAAGTATAGTTACTTAAATGAAATTGGGGATAAAGTTCAACGACCTCCAATATTATTAGTATCCTGACTACGATGGACATAATGAAATTATGTTACTTTTGACGGACACATTAACAAATTTTGGTAAGCAAGAAGTTGCCTTATCGCTTTTAAATTAAAGATTAGTGTCTTGATTGCTCCAAATTGACGTTCAATGATCCTATTGAAACTAGGGTCAAAGTTTAGTGACCTTCATTATAATTAACCTGTTATTATTAACTTATTATTATTATTATTATTTATTTATTTATTTATTTTTGACCCTTGTACACCATTTTGCCGTGGAAACCAAGTTATTCAATCTCTTATTAATAAATTAAGAAATTGACTGCCAAATTTCATTAATCAAACAGTTTAAAAATCAAGGATTGACAACAAAAAAGGAATTAATATGGATTAGGAAAATAATTATTGTTTGTTTGGATATCAGCATGTTGATGTAACAAAATACGAGCAATCAAATCTATCTCTTTCTACTTCTGCATTATAGACTTCTAAAAAAATATATAGTGTACAATATTGAGTTGATGTCTAGCTCAACACAGGCTACATCACATCCACCCACGTTACATCACATCAACCCACATAAACATCTTAGTCTAATTATTCGGTAACAACTTAAATGAAAAAGAGAGCAAGAATTGAAAAGCTCGAAGTTTTGAACATTATCCTGATCCAACTTACTTTACGCTTTCAAATAAAATTATACAAACTTTAAATTACAAAGTATTTTTGTTATTACGATCAATTTGAAGTATCGATTAAACAGAAAATTAGTAGACACGTATTCGTAATTACACTAAATTACACATAAATAGAGAAAACCCAAAAAGTAACATTTTTTGGGGTCCTAAGAGACCTAAGGATCTTTACAAATTGGGTCGGACTTGTACGAATAGCACGTTGCTCGACTCATATTGCAATTCTAGATAAGATCATACAATTAAAGAAGAAGAAAAAAAATGGATTTTTGTTTTAAGCAACTGTTTACATCAAATCTTGCTTTGCCATGGTGCAATCAAGTTCCCAAGATTATTGATGTAACATGTCCTCAATTTTCCTCCATAAACTTATCTTACTCTTGCAGCGTGTTTAATACATTAAAATAAATACAAATGTATGAGACGAAAGAATGGACAACAATTTTATATATTTTTATTTTTAATTAGTATTGTTTGATTTAAGAATCTGCTTTTAATATTTTATTTATTTAATCATTAGTGCGAATGCTTGGGGTTTGAAATGTTACTTTTTCTAGAAATTAAAATTTGTTAGTGTAAGGAACACTATTTCTCTGCCAATTGAGAACCATCTATATCGGGCCAGAATCAATTAAGACCATGTTTGTCATCCTTTAAAAAATTAAATTGTTTGTTACAGTATTATTTCTCCACCACACATTCACACAATAAAATATTTCACACACAAACCAATAAAGTTTTCTTACTTTTGAACCACACACTCTTCAAAAAATACTACTTCATAGCTAATTCTCAAATAAATTCTATCAAACATGCACTAAATAGGATCATATGCAATAATTATTTTAGTGTTTTGAACAATATGATTATTAGTGCAACGACATTTATACATCTGCAGTTCAAATTTTTATTATCATTGTATCTCTAATCCTTTCGTATAAATATGAGGCTTTGATTCTCAATATGATACACATAGGTCTATTAATTTCTCTACTTTCTTCTCATTTTATCTCTATTTTATAAAACATTATCAGCACAATTATTTCAAAATCAAAATGAATTAGTTAGTTCTAAATTTAGAGAAAGGAAAATGAGAAAGGGACACTTTGGAAGGTGGAAATTGATTGTCTGGTGGCTGGGAATGATGCTTCCGTTAATTATGAAAGATAAGGAGTTTCTATAAAATTTCTGGTTCTGGAAAAATATGAAAGAAAAGGGTTTCTCATTCTACTCATTTTTTTTTTAAAAAGGAAATTAAAATAATTTCTTAAGAGTACAAAACCTTGTATTGTTCTTCGTTTATACTCCCTAGCGTTGGCCTATGCTTTCCATACCAATCTATCCTCGTCTAATTTTTTTTTTTTTCCCTCATTACATTCTCAGACTAATATTCCATGTTATTCAATGAAATTATGAAAAAAAAAGTACAAGGTTATACTATTTTGAAATAATATTACATGCTCCTAAACGGTATGAAATTACGATTTTCAATATTTTAGAAAGATATTAATTTATTGCTCTTGAAGAAATAATGTTAAAGTACAAAGTGCTCTTGAAATAACACATTATAATTTTTATTAATATTCTAGTTAGACTTTACTTGCTCTCGAAGAGCATAATAATATAAGATCTAACATAAATTAAATTTTTATTCTTGAAAAGTAAATCATTACATAATTTATTACTCTTAACAATTTATTAATCTAACAATAATATATTATTACTCTCGAAGAGCATGATATTATAGTTTTCAATATTTCAAAAGAATATTGACATATTGTCATTGAATAAGCAATAATAATACAATTTTCTCTCGAAATAGCACATGTTTCGAAAAATGTATCATTTTGAATTTATGTTTATCCTTGAAGGAAAACATATAACTAATGTNAAGAGTATAAATTTAGAATCAATATCTTAGAAGAATAATATATTTTTCTCTCATTATTTCAAAAGGAATTTTTTTTGTTGCTGATAAAAAAGCACAAATTATGACATTATATATTGAAAAATATTGTATCATTACTCTTGAAGAGCATAAATTTATAAGTTTTAATTCTCGAAAAATATCATTTTGTGTTCCCGGGGTAGTACATATCTCGATAAATATCATAAGTTGCAAAGTATGTATTTTTCTTGTGTCTCATGATATTTTGTTTAGTTTTTCCTTGTGTCTCGTGATATTTTGTTTAGTTTTCTTTGCTAAATTAATTACATTTAATCATTTTGATGAGAAGTAATTGCAAATTGCCAGTTCATAGCCTTGAAAAAAAGCTTTGATTATATACAAATTTTGTCATTCATCATGTATTTAGTGTTATTATTTTTTTTCTTAAATTATTATACTTGGTGCAAATGTCATGAATGAGTTACGTGTGTTCTTATGAGTGCATTCATAAGAAAATATGAAATTTGAATATTTGGTAAATATATATCTAAAAGCTTACATTAATGAATTGATTCACGATTTGCAAGAAAAATTTAAAAGCAAAAGTTTTGAATCCAAATTATTTAGTTCGGATATTAAAAGCATGTTGTTTACATTATTGAATTTTTCTCAAATTTGAAATTTAAATGTGGTTCATTTAAATATCGAAACCTCTTTAAATTATTTGATATCATTGATTTAATCATCAATTGTCGATTAGAGTTAATTATTAATAGATATTTTGAACATACTACATGGACGTCGTTAAATAGTTCATTGTTAATTTGATAGAAAATTATTTTGCTTTCTCTGTTGAGAAAATGACAGAGAGCACTTTTTATCATTTTTAGTACATAACGAATATCGACTATCTAATTAAATTTGTCACAACCCCTTGAAAGAGAAAGACAAAAATGATAGCAATTATATTAATATAATATCAGGTTCCATAAATCTGATTGAAAACTCCATAATTGCTAATTTTTATATGTAGGGATAAATTTTACTAGTGCTGTAATTTGTTCTCTACTAAATTAAAAAAATAAAAATTAACATATTAAGTTTCTAAAATATGTATTAATTGACACTATACATTAGTACAATTGAGAAATGTATAGAACTAGAAGTTCAAAAGCTTTTATATTTCATTGTTTGGCATGTCCAGTTAAACCATCATTGAATCAATAATGATGTAAAATAAGAATTCAAATTGAAACGAAAAATCAGAGATTTTTCAATTCAAAGAATTTTTATATGTTTTTTATTTTTATTGAAAACTGGTCATTGATCATGACTTATTGAAATAATGATTGAATTCCCTACATTTCTGAAAATTAATTAGGGTGATATATGGAGTTCCATCACCTTACACGTTAACCATCTAAATATTATTTATATATAATACACTTGATACATCTATTGGATGATTGTATGGTATTCGCAACCTAAAATTTGCAAAATTATCGATAAATGCATTTTGTGCACATATTCGGATTATATTACTATACTTTTATGTCGTCGAAATATTGATTTATATTTAAGGTAGGTAAATTTTCTTTTATTTCAGTGTTGGGCCGTTTCTAAGTAATTGAAAAAGAAAGAATGATCAATTGGCCGTTGGATGGAAGTTTGGAGATTATATTGCGCGTGAATAGAAGTTTAAGGCCCAAAATAAGCGTAATTTAAAGTTGAGGATCGAATTCCACAAAGTAGAAATTAAAGAGGGCAAGGACTGCACAATTGATGAACTCAATGACTAAATTGTATTATTTGAGAAAGATGAGGCCTTGGTAAAACTATTATTTTCATTGGGCGTTGAAACTGCAATTAGAGTGAAAATTCAAAAGGATCCTGGACTCTTTTGTGGGCTGGGAAGCTGATGGCAGGAAGGAATTGAAGTAGAATTAAATATGGGCCATCAACCAATTATATTTGGAAAAGGATTGCTGGGATAATGTTGTGGATAAAAAGAAACAGAATACGGCAGAGACAGACGGACACACAGAAGAAGGAAAAAATGGCAGCAGCAATTGTGAATCATTCCAGATTTTTTTATTTTTTATTTTGTGCAATTAATCATCAATAATTGTACAAGGAATTTGGAAAATTAATCATGTTCCGTCAATTTCTCGGTGATATTGTTCCACTTTTATTTGTTTAATTCTGACTTTATGCTAGGCAAGATTATTTTAGTACTAGGATTTTCGATAAACCCTGTATCATGAATATTTAACGCGTGATTTTTTTTTATTGATGTTCAAAGCACCTTTTTAATTATTGAATGATTGACATAGATTTAATTTTTTTTTCTACAATTATATACACAATAGTTGTATGAGTTTTATGACTATGGATTTAATTTTCTTTACAACTATATGCGTAATAATTGTATGAGTTTGGTGAGTTATTTTACCTTCGAAAGATTGAAAATAAGTTAAATGTAGTGTCAATTGTCTTAGAGTCGGATATGAGATAAAAATATACTACTATACTTTACGTGATATTTAAGTATTCAAAAATTTTTAATCCATTTTTATATATTCGCATCTGTCATAGAAATATAGTCGAGTGACATGTAAGAATATGTTTAATTCTATTAGAGAGAAATTGTTAAACAAATTAGGAATATTTGTTTTCATAATTGAATCTTGTTGTCAAATTTATAAGTTTTAAGATTAAAGGAGATTGATATAATGGGATTCGGAATCCTAGTTTTCATCATCATATTTTTATAAAAATTACATTTATTTTAGTTAAGTCAAGTCTTGCATTTATAAGTAGATTATTAGATCAGAATTTAGTTATAAAAAAATCACAAATTTTTATTATTTCGGTTAAGACTATTAATTCGAATTTAAACTAATACAATCTATGTGGGAACAGTACTTGGACTCAAAATTCATTTTAATACTTGTTGATGAACTATGCACTTGCAGTATTTTATACAAATAATATTTTCGTGATAATTACTGTTCGAATTTTAAATTATAAGCATAATTTTCAGATCATACAATCAAAACGACGTGTCTTATTTATAATATTGAACCTAAATATCAACATTTTAATAAGTGTTAGTTGTGATATCGATAAACAGCTTAACACTATTGCTTGTTAAACGTCTCCGATCAATTTCTTAATCATTACCAATGAGAGCAAAGTACTTTCCATTTAGGAAATGCCATTACGCATCATGTCAATACCATAGTTCTTTTTATTATAATTGGCTTATAGTTATAGTCTAATTTTTTAATCTAATTATTTTAATAGTGCACTATATGTACAATTGATCAACCACAATTAACTGAGATAGAAAGTAAAGAATGTTGATTGTCAATTTAATTGGACAATTCTCTCAACATAGGAGAAGAAATTAAGAATTTGGAAATAATGTACAAATGCATCCTTATATTGTCTAGATCCTCAACAAAGACAATTCGAACATGAAGTTCGAAAAATAATTCACGTAAATACATTTATTGATCAAAGAGATTAACAATATCACATACTGCTTTAAATGATCCAACTCAAATTGACTCATGAAAGGATAATTCGTTAACATTATATTTGATATATCAATAACACACTTGATAATTGATGAGATTCGATTCCAAACCAAATTCTCCAAAAATAAAAATGGAGAAGTTAAGGAAGATAGCCGCATTTAGAAAGCATATACTTTTGAAAAATATATAGACATAACAAAATGTGAAACCCCAAAAGAGGTTCAGATACCCGAAAAATGTTGAAAATTGAGATATCCCAATAAATTATGTTATTATGAAAAAAAAAATAGAATAAAAAAAGAAAAAAATTGTCGACAGCAATTTTACATATGATGTACTGCATCATATTATGAATATCGACGAATCAAAATAAATTCTTTAAAACATATCGATTAAAATAATGATTGACCAAAATAAATTGATGCAATCCTAACAAATTGAATTTACTAAAGAAACTTGAAGTTTCTGAATTTACAGTCTAAACACCTAAATATATATACTTATGCGAATAAAAATAGAAAAATAAAGTCTTAAATATGTAATAGATGACTCTTAACATAATAAATTTCGAAAAAACTTGTAGAAATAGATAAACTATCATGTAGTGGATGCAATCACAAGTCTATATCTTGTTAGCCTCACAATGTACGAAATTTGATATGCGTGTAATAAATGTGATTATAGCCAACTTATCTTGACTAGTTTTAATAATATCATTGAAGAATTTTATACTCGAAGCATATAATTCAAGTGATATTATCATGAATGAGAGTCAATAAGCATTGCACTTGTTTTCCCTTGACCAAAATTTTGTCGCATTGGATTTTTTGACAAGGTTTTTAATGAAGCAACTTTTGTAGCGTACTCAAAAGAACAGTGTACTATTTTTTCTTCATTAAAATTCTTATCACATGATTTTTCGTAATAAGATTTTAACGAGGCGTATTCTTTTTTGTAATGAATGTTCATACCATAAAAGATATTTACCCTCAAAATAAGACTATTGTATGTATGAGAATCTTGAATAGATCGATAGAACTATTTTTCGAATCATCATGTCACTACAGTCATCAAAGGTTGATAAATATCTCGTATGAAGACGATGTTATTTGAAAGTTATACAAGGCAACATGAAACATACTTTTTCAGAAATTACAATATTGAAGACATTGACGTACATGATATGGGTTGTTTGATACAAGAAATATCATATATTGAAATCGGGGAGCAGCTGTGCTCTTTATCCTACTGGTTTTCTTGACAAGATTTTAACAAGACAGATATTTGTTATGTGCCATTCGAGGGGAATGTTGTAAATAATATGATAATTAGTGAATGCCAATTATATCTCTACAACCGTAGTTTTTATCACTATTGTATTCTTAATTATTTTCTATAAATATGGACATTTGGTTCTCAATATGATACACAAGTTTATTGACTTCTCTACTTTTTTCTCTATTTTATAACCCTTTTTTTTTTTAAACTCATTTGATAATTGAGTAGACAGGAGAATATTTACTTTGTTTCTTGTTTGATGTATTTCCTATCCATGTAGGGTGAGTAGACATGAGAATATTTCCCATCCATGTAGGATGAACAAAAAAAAAGCTTTGTTAAATAGAACAATATTGATTTGGAGGTTCTTGAAGATCATAATGATTACTACCGGTATTCATGGAAATCAACGGTTGTTAACCCATTGCTCGATTATTTTATTTTATTTTATTTTTTTTTTTCAATTTCGCTGCATCATAATTGGTATTAGTGCATTGAGATTCTAATGGAGATGACCCAACACTCACAATAAAGCCATGGATGATGGAGTTCAGATGGAGAAGATGATGCAAGTTCACTAACAAATGGATTTGTTGGCACAACAAGTAGTTATAGGCACAGCTCCACTCTTGAATTTTGTGATAATATAGTATTTTTTTGCTGTAATAAAAAAATCAATTAATTTTTATTAATTTAGTATTATTGTATTTTATTTAAAGTCGAGCATGCAAATAAAAGTGCATATGATCACTTATGATGATATAAGTTGTGTATTTACATTGAGAAATACTGTGTAAGACAACGTATATTTTGGTTATAAAAATAAACTTGTGAGCAATGTATAAATGTTGATACTTTGTACTAGAAGATTGTAGTGTTAACCGATTTACTATTTGTGATTGGTATTATCCTTATTGCATAAATGATTTAATAAGACACAGTGCACTTGGAGCGTATTGAAGGTAGCATATGTTTTAAATTTCACTTGATCGTCGAGTATTTTATCTAATTCCCTTGAGAATGTTGCGTATATATTTTCGTGAGCTTAATGATTATTTGATTTACCAATAGGGGATACCAATTTTGATTAATTAAATATAACGATGAGTTGGGAGATTGACAACATACATAGTAGCGAACGCAAATTAATGTTGGAAACCATTGCTCGAAAAATATATCGAGTGATTAATTAAGTATTTTCTTTTACACGCTTATAAATTTCAACTTAATATTTAGCGACGACTAAACTTCGACATTTGTGATTTATTCATTGGATTATTGGAGAAAATATGACTTAAGTGAGTGATAATAATTAAAGGATAAAAAACTATCGAATTTTGGATGGTGATGAAATATATATATATATATATATATACGGTAGGTCAGAGAATAATATTACATAAGTTTTAGCTTATGTGATATTATATATTTCGATAGTGCAATCTTTGCTTTAGCGAAAGACAAAAATTGGGTAGTCGATGATCTAGTAGACATAATCTAATTGTTGGAGCTTCCATTATATATGTCCAAACATATTCCTATGGTAGCTGGAAATAGTTTTGGACACTTCTATAATTGTAATTGTAATTAAAGCTCAGAGATTACATATGCAATTAAATCAATCGTAGCTTTATTTAACTTGAACTTGGTAAGTTTTTCTCCTATATATAAAACATATGGGGTGAACGAAAATATATAGAAAAAAGAGAGAGAAAATTGAAAATACTATTTTCTTGTTTTCTTGATTTTTTCTCGACCCATCCAGTTAGAATTTAATTTTTCTATTTAACTAAAAGGATGTATCCAAACGTTGGTGTAGTCTTGACTTTGCATAATAACATAGCTTAAACGTTTGAAGCGCTAAGGTTTTTTGGGTAATTCTTGCTCTGCGTTCCAACACCAATAATATGCATTGTTGGCAGTGATTGGGCATGTCATGAGGGATGGCAGTTGAGGACACCATCGCGCCGTAGGAAGTGCAACTGCAAGACCATGGGTGAGAGGTATTGTTGGTGCAGCCACTATATACATGGCATCACCACAATGGGACGACTATGCATTCTGTCTAGATGGGATGATGATCTTATTCCGTTAGACAGGGGCTCACATACCAAAACCAACTTGTTTCCTCATTTGAGAAATGAAAAACTAGGGGGTTGAAGATTGGATATACGACATTTATGATGAGCTCCAAATTTTACGAAGAACCTGCCATCAAATTCATGAGGATTTCGAGAGACGAGAATGCATGGTTAACTAAGGAGATGGAGTTGGTTGCTATGTTTGTCCTTATTATTGTTGCCGAAGGTTACCTTAGTAAACCAGTTAGTGAAGTTATTGAAGTAAGTTTTGTAGAGAGAAAAGTGCGGATGCTATTCACAAGGGTAAAATCGGAGTTATTGGGCAATAGTTTTGTTGGTCATAAATATAGACACAACCAGCATCGAGGACACAAATATAAACCAAAAAAAGTAGAGAACATAAAATTGTTTGAGCTGTCAAACAAAAATCAAAATTTTGAGATTATACAAACAATAATCAACGTATAAAAACTTAAAAACATCTTAAGAATACTATATGAAAATTAAACTCAACATAATTGGCGGCTTAATTTCCAAAATTATTAGTCAAGTTTATTAAAGGAATAACTTTTTTCCAAGCCCAACTTTTTTTTCTTTATATCAAACTAGTAATGTTTAACTCCATTTTAAAACAATTTATTTCTCATACTCATTTTTAATGGGTAATTAGCACATCCCCGCCTTTTATTGTTATTGTGAAAAACGTCATTTCTTTTCATTTTTTTACATTTTCATCCTTATTTTCACCTTGCATTGTGCAAAAGATCAATTTCACCTATTTTCTTAATGAAAATTATGAAATGACAAATATACCCCTCTCTTCAAATAGAACAAAAAGAAAAAAAGAGAAAAAACTAATTGCGACCACAATCCCAATTTTTTAAAAAAAAACGCAAATAAGTCACAAATAAATTATTAAAAAGGTACTTAGTACATAATGTCCCTATCATTCACCATTATTCCGAAAAACATCATACCTTTACTTTTTTTTTTTGGCATTTTTACCCTTAATTATACTTTTAATTGTGCAAACCATCATTTCTATCCAATTTCATTCAACTTTTCCATAAAAAGTTGTGAAATGACGAATATACCCTTCTCTTTAATTTCTAATTCTTAAATAATTTACTCGGGGCTCATTTGCATTTTTTATTTTTTTATTTTAAAAAAAATTTAATTAGGGCTCGTTTACACTTTTTCTTTAAAAAAATTAATAATTTATTGGGGACTTGTTTGCACTTATTAAAAAAATTGGGACTATGATTGCAATTAATTATTTAGCTTTTATTTAAATTGAATAGTATATTCTTCATTTCACAGCTTTTTATTGAGAAATTAAAGGAAAATGGATAGAAATGACGGTTTGCGCAATCAAATGTGTAACTAAGTATGAAAATACCAAAGAAATGAATGGTAGGGACATTTTTCGCGATTACGATGAAAGATAGAGATATTATATACTAATTACCCTATTAATAATTTATTTGTGACTTATTTGAGGTTTTTAAAAAAAAATTGAGAGTGTGGTCGCAATTAGTTTTTTTTTCTTTTTGTTTTTGTTTTATTTAGAGAAAGGGGTATATATATATAGTGCTTTTTTAAGTTCATTTAATGAAACTTATTATTTTAAGAGTAGGGAAGTGTGTGGGTCAAGTTTGGTCAATTTTGGGCTCAACCAGTAGAAATTAACACCAAGATCTTCAATTATGCAAATCGGGCTCAGTTTGAACCAACAAATCAAACACCAACCAAGTAGGATGATACACAGATTTTTCAGCATGTTTAATATGCAAAGAACAACAGATTAACATCAAATTAATCAAGTAAATGGCCAACATACACAACTAATGCATAAATGATTCCAAGAAAAGATTTCACCACAATTATTTCATCCCATTTAGTGTAGTTCGTATCTCAAGAACACATATTTCCTCTAATCGCCAACCATACTCACTAGATTGGTCACTCCTCATGCGTAACTGGTAAACCACAATAGATTCTAAGTCCATGAAATGTTCCTCTATCACTACCTCATGTCTCTCAACCTAGATAGTTAATGGGTCTCCCCCTAACGGAGGTAATAAGAGTATCGCTCTCTCGCTCTACCCAATTATGATTCTCAACAGATAGAGGACTCCAAACATTTAATCACATTACATCTCGCGATCCAAATGTCACTCTCCGCACCCCTGTACATATCACCAATGTACCCTCATGCATCTGTACTACCAGTTGATATATTTACTGCTCATGCACCTACTAAAATGAGAACACATCAAGTATCAATCATTACAATAATAATCCTAACCACTATACATGTAACACATTACACACGGTAATAAGATCACTCTCAAATTCATGCAAAAAATACACTTCAAACATAATGAAATTTAACAGAAAGTAATGCGCAGAATCAAGCAACATTCATGCAAATGGGATTTTACACATATGCAAAAGCAGTAGTAGGGTTTATTATAAATAAACCCCACTCATATCATAACTAGACCTAATGAAAACATTCGCCTTCACCTTTTTCTTTTTTTTAAAAAAATTGCCATCTATAACTTTTGAAATTTTTTTTGAACCAAAATTCCTCTCATTTTCTATTGCCAAATAAAAAAATCTCATTTTCTATTGAAAATCTCCAAATCAAAATTTGTAATCATTTTGAACACAAAACAACCAAAAAAAACAATTAGGTCGCAAAAAAAACCCATACAGTCACAATATACATGGTTTTAAATTCTAGGGTTTCGTGAGATTCATGATCTCAGACCAAGGGAATTGTAAAATAGGTAAAGTTCATGTGTTCGAAGGGAACAATCAATGCAACACAAAAGTATGTCTACAAAACCAATTTCTTACTCCATGCAAGTCTCATGCAGTGACTTAATTAGCAATTATATCAAAGAAACAATAAACAATTTTTACCAATTAAACTTAATACTTCAAACATAATAATTCTTAAATTCTAGCAACACTTAATGGTTACCCTCAAACCTAAAACTTCCAGCAATTGCAGCATCCATAGAAACAATATTTAACACCAAACATTCGAGGCAAAATCGGCCAGGACCACAATGTTGCCCAAAACAAAAAACAAGCACCAACATGGGGTTTGTAAAACTTCCAAGAAAATTTTGTCTTCGAAGACCGTCGTCAAAATTCCTGCGACAAGACCGCATGCACTGCCTTCTCTTCTGCACGTAGTGCTTACATGTCATCGTGTCGGAGCTCCACATGTTACCACATGGTGGCCTGCATGGTGCTCCTCGTTGTCCTAAGTTGGAATATGGTCTTTGTTTCTCCATCATCTTTGTGGAGTGGCCAGAAATTGGAATTTTACGTGTGATAAAAAATATTCCAATAGTTTTTCTTCCTTCTCCGCATAGTCAGGTTTTTCCCCTTTATTGCACACCTAACAACTCTAATACCATTTTTCGTAGAAATCAACATCTAAATCTTCAATTGTGCAAATCGGGCTCATTTTCAACCAACAAATCAAACACCAACCACTTAATTTCTCTACCCAAATCCAAACCTTGCTTGTGGTTGCCCAATAACATTAACCACAAAGGATGGTATGGAAGCTACAATAACATAAAGGGAGAGAATAAGGAGGAAGACTCCGAGCAAATCTTTCAATTGCACAAGACACGATTGCCTCTTTTCTCTCTATTGCACAAACACGTTCTGTTTAAACAAAGAGACTTATTTATAACATTAGGGAAAGGAAACACAATGGGCCAACAATATTTTTATGGCCAAATCATAACAAATAGGCTAAAGACAAATTGGCATGGGCCAACAAACTAAAGGGGAGTGAGCTAACTCATAAAGGGTTGTTTGGTTAAATGCCTGACCATACTGATTCTTAAATCAATTTTGGCTTTAACCCAAATCAAAGAACAATTTTTTACATTACTAAAATTCAATATAGAAGCACATCATTACCAAATTTCAATATAGAAGCACGTAGATTTTTATAAAACTTTAGTTAAAATCTAGCTAATTAAGCCAAAACCAAGTCAGCAATTATACATATACAATCTTTAAAAAAAAAAAAAAAAGGCTTCAATTTAGTTCTCTAATAATTTGTATTTGTTTGGTTTGCTTTTAAGATTTTAATTTAGTTAAGTGATTAAATTTTAACAAAAAATTGTGTCGAAGCGGGTTGATTGCAATCAACCTAGAACCCGAACTGACCTGCCAAATTTATTCATATATCTACTTGATCCAAGCTAAAAAGGTATAAAAAACTAATCCAAATTGTCACAAGCTGGTTTAGGTCAGGTCAATGATTTACGCAAGCAAGTAAAACGCCCACTCGTATTTAAGAGTAAATGTACAAGTAACTTAAATACGAGTACACTTAGCTTTGGAGATGATGTGATCACTAAAATTTCAATATTTAGACAACAAATTTAGATTTGAAGATCTATGTTCCTAATTCGTTTAATAATTTCTCCATATGATCTAACTATGTCTCTATGAAAGATACGAGCATGCAAATATGCGTTCTATTACGAGAACTTCAAAAGGATCGTGCGAAGCATAGATGTATACCTGTATTTCTTATCATACTTTACAATTATTGTTACTACATGCCAAATTCATATTCATTTTTTTGAATGTCAATAGAAATCAAAAGATGAGTGTTCAACTAATTGAAAAGCATTAAGTTCATAACAATTAAATACAACAAAATATCAAAATCCGAAATTAATCGTCAAAACTTCTAGCACACAATTAGTCGATCATCAAAGTAATTAAGAGAACATAAACTAGTTGATACAACATCAATGGCTCCTTGATCAACCTCCTTCTATTCTTCTTCTTCTTCTTCTTCTTCATGTTCAACCTAAGAAATTATTGTATGAAAGTGTATATGAACGCCTTTTCTAACAAGCTTCTTCAAAGTTTCAAAAGAATATGTGAATTGTGGATCAAAACCTTTCTTCTAGGCTCTCTACCTTGAAAGATTTATGAATTTCTAACCCTAAGAGCCTCCTTTGGCTTGAATAATTTGTGTATGATGAATCCCCACAAACTTCCTTGAATTGTTGGATGAATATATTTATTTATAGGCCCCAAGATTAGCTCAAAATCTGTGTCCAGATTCATTTCCAAAAATTGGTTGATTCAAAATAGGAAACAAGATGATTTTTGTCCCGTATAACCATGTTATCGCGTGGTACAAACCTTTTTGATTGTATAGGTATAAACCAAAACATTAAGTCACAGTTATTAACTTCTTTCTATTGTATGTTTATAAGCATTGAGATCTCAAGACTTCCTATTTTCTATTCCAGATTCATTCAAGTTGGTCCCCATTCAACATATTTAGTGTAGCCTTGGTCCTTTTTCAAGTTTCGTCAAACTTTGGTTGTTTTTCATCTTAAACTTTAATTTTGATGTTGAAACTTCTAATATCTACAAGATTGGTCCTCAAAACTTTATAATCTTCAAAATTGGCTTGCCTCAAGTTATGAAAGTTTGTAATTTAGTCCCTAAACTTTCTAGCACTTGAATTTGACCTTGAAACTTATGAATCACCGATTGCTTCATTAATTCTTCTAATTGGTCAATTGCAATCTAGTTGATTATCAATTGATCCCAAACAACTCCAACTAAGCTCGGATTTTTACTTTTTTCACACCAATTTCAACTAAATGCATCCAAATTGGGATTTTACCTACGTTTAATCATATTTACACTGAATTAGGTAGATATCTACTCAATATATCAGTAAATAAACAAGTATGAGAGCCCAAATAAGTGCATAATATGCACTTATCATGATGCAATAGGATCGGAGCATGATTTTAATGAATTTTAATATGTTTTGTATATTTTTATTTTATGTACTTAATTTACTTGAGATCAATTGTAGAGTTGGACAAAACTCTCGAATCGAATCGGACCGAACCAAACCGAACCCGAACTAAACTGAACTGAATCGAGCAATTTTTCATAAGTGAAATACTCGAACGAATATTTCGATCGAGAACCGATGAGTTTGGTTCGATTCTCGGTTTTAGACCAAGAACTAAATAAGAACTGAATCTAAATAAATTTTTTTAATTTTTTATATTGAATTAATTAAATTA
>CAIGRB010095186.1:1520-16943 GCA_903798255.1 Fraxinus quadrangulata | reverse complement strand
GCACACTGTGAACTGGAGGTTCCTTCTGTATATGCTTTGGAGATGCGGTTTTGGGGATAAGTGGTGTAAGTGGATTCAGATTTGTATCTCTATTGTTTCATTTTCAGTTTTGGTCAACGGTATCCCCGAGGGTTACTTTCAAAGTAGCAGAGGGTTGAGGCAATGGGATCCATTGTCTCCATTACTGTTTGTTATTGTAATGGAGGCCCTCAGTATGATGCTCTAGAAAGCGAGGCGGGAGAATCTGCTTACGGGGTTTACGGTTGGTCAACTGCAGGTGTCCCACTTGTTATTTGTTGACGACACTGATTTTTTGTGACGTAGTTGAGGAGCAAGTCAGGAATTTACGCAGGTTGCTCTTATGCTTTGAAGCGGCTTTGAAGCGGTGTCAAGATTGAAGGTTAATCCGGGGAAATATGAGGTTATTCTAGTAGGGGAGGTCACTAATGTGGAGGAACTAGCTAGTATATTAGGTTGTAGGGTTGCACAGTTACCTATGTCATATCTCGGACTCCCTTTAAGGGCGCGGTTTAAAAGTATTAATATTTGGAATGCTATTGTAGAGAAGGTGGAAAGGAAGTTAGCGGGGTGGAAGCGTATGTGTCTCTCTAAGGGTGGCCGTCTTACTCTCATTAAATCTACTCTATCAAATATCCCAACTTATTTTATGTCACTGTTTCCTATTCCTGCTACAGTGGCTAACATATTAGAGATGATTCAAAGGGAATTTATTTGGGTAGGGTTGGGAAAGGAGAGGAAACTTCATTTGGTTAAATGGGGAGTTGTCTGCTCTCAAATGAGGATGGGGGGTCTCGGATTGAGGCGGCTTACTTTGTTTAATAAGGCATTATTAGGCAAATGGTCGAAGTATGGCATGATGGAGGGGGATGGTGTTCGGGTGAGGGTCGTGGATCTTAGTTTTGACTGACATAAGCTTTTTGTTTCCTTGACAACACTAGAGATTCAGCATTATGGTGGAAATTGTGTTGAAATCTGTCTTTTCAGTTTTATTCATGACTTTGTTTCTTTTAAAGGTGGGGACTCATGAATGCATGATTGAAGATCACACTCCCTTTCTTGTTATTGAATGAGATTAGTAATGTATGAATCAGTTTCATATTGCCACCTACACTCAACTTCTGCTAATATATACATTTCCCATGATATGTTTGTTTAGGAAATTTGGTCGAAGTTCTGAAATAAAACTATCATTTGATTTATTTGACCAGTTTGAAGAATTATTTAAATTTATATGCTTCAAGTACAACCACTAGGTAACTTGAGAGCCAACTGAATGCCATGAACTCGTATTTCCAGAATCAGTTAATTTCTCATGCATGCTTTAAGATGTTCTCAAATAATGCAATGATTGGGGCTTTTACTGGAAATGCTGTGGATAACTATTTCGCATGCTTTGTAATCAAAATCCTACCCCCCACCCACCCAATGATGAAATCAACACACAGCATTGACCTGCAATCATCTGCATGAGTTTTGAAGATCTGAAACTATTCGCTGATGGGTGTTTTGTCTTGACAGGTATGATGGCCAGTTTGTGGTTGCAAATTTTGACAGTGCTCCAACAGCTGATTCAGAAATCTATAGCAAGCTAAACACAGGAGATCGTAACGAGCACGAACAACGTGTAAGGGCTAATCAGATACGGCACAACATTTTATATTGTTATTTGTTGACAAATTATACAGACTCTTCAAAGCATAGATTACCCTCCTTTGTCATCATAAGTGGATACAAGTGGTACTCAAACTGGAAATTCTTTTTAGTTACAGAGTTGACAAAGAATGGGAAAAAAAAGTGTTTGTGGGTAGGATTAATATAGTTCAACGAGAAAATTTATCAGGTTAGGTTACTTGGAACTCTTTGGTAGTTGGAGCGTGCAAATTGGGAATCTCCTGCTTTGTTTTGTCACCTTTGGTCTACTCAGTTATAAGGAGGGATAAAGCAAGTTGAGATGTGTCATTTTCTGAAATGCTATACTAGAAAATGATTATCTTAGAGCTTCTTAACAGCTGTAGAGTTTTCAACATTTTTTGGTATAATGTTTCAATCTGCTCCTTGATTTTTCTTTCTCAAGTCATTTGTGCACCACCCCACCCCACCCCCCCACCCCACAGTCTCAATTTTTGGCGGACCCTTGATATCTGAATCCTATATAATTGAAATATTTTGATACTGATCATCTCCTTTGCAAGCCTAGTTTTTATTCCTAGATGACCTCCTGGTTTCTCAATTACTTGTAATTTCTTTAGATGCTAAGGGAAGAGTTTTTCAGATAGTTTTATTGGTAGATACTTAAAACTCTACCAGGGATGTTCTTTGACAAGCAAAGATTGGAGTATATAGGATTGACACTGGAATTTTAATTTATCCATACTGTACAGGCAATTATGAAAAGTTTTATGGCTTCAAGCTCAAGTACAGACCGACCTGATAAATTTTTGTCATACATGGTGCCATCAATTGGTGAGGTAAAGAATTTTAAAAAGTGAAAAATGTTTTAAATATTTTATTGATATAGCGATGATTTTTTCTTATAGCTAATTTGGTGTGAATGGTTGCAGCTGAAGAAGGATATGGATGATGAGAACGAAGATATTGCTTATTCATGGATCCGAGAGTATCACTGGGACGTACGTAATGTAACTTATTGTCAGTTTCAAATGTCTTACTGCAGCTATTCGCATATCGTATCCTGATAATGGTTCCACAGGTTCGAGGTGATGATGCAGATGACCCTACTACATATCTCCTGGCATTAGGCGATTCAGAAGCCAAATACCTGGTAAAGTTTCTAATATTTAGCTTGTATATTCTGTAGAGGATGCCTCTTTGTTCTAATTCACATCGAACTTAATGTAGCCCATTCCAACAAAACTCATGTTAAGAAAAAAGAGGGCGGCGGAAGGAAAATCAAGTGACGAAGTTGAACAATTTCCTGTGCCTGAAAGGGTGACAGTTAGGAACAGATCCACTCTGTCTGCCAGAGAATTGAAAGATGCTGAGGTATGTTTGATGTTACTCTTGATTCTTCCATTCTGTTCGTTAGTTTAGCTATTATGTCAATATCATCTCATGGCATGCTTATTAGCAGGATTATATACCTTCGAAGGGAAGATTCGACGTGGATGGGAAGGGTGTGCACCACACTGATGCTGATGATCACTACAGTGGAGCTGAAGATTATTTATCTGAGTAGTTCCTTCTTATATACTGGACAATAAACTGTAATAAAAAGATTTGCTAAAAAAATAATAATAATAANAAAAAAAAAAAAAGTAAAAACCCGTAATGAAAAAGAAAGCTTTGTAGTAAGACTTCAGATCTTGAAATTTTAATTTTAGTCTTTGGACTTAGAATGATTCGGCAGCATATATTTTCTGTGTGTTTTGTTCACATTGCCTTATATAGTGGAGGTAATTATTTATAAGAAACAAAAAGACAAAAAGTTACTTTCACTATATCCATGTTCATCTCTGTTTTGCCTTGCGAAGAATAATTGAACAAAGGTTTATGTAAAACCCATCGAATGTCCAAATGTAGGTATTTTATCTCCAGGTCATGGACAAACAAGAATTTCAGTATTACTAGTAGTTCTCGTTATCAACGTCACATAATTTTCAGGGAAATGAAACATAATTCTAAAAACTAAGGGCTGTTCTCTTTATCCTTTTTAAAATCGTTTTTTAGTTTTCGATTTTTCAAATAGTGAAAATGCGTTTTCTTTCCTATTTTCGAAAATGTGTTTTTGAAAACAAGTTAAAAATTTACAAAAGGTATTTTAAATACAATTTTTCAAAATGTCAAAAAGAATATATTTTCAACAATCTCAAAATGGATACTTAAAATACAAAACTCAAAATGAATTCAAAACTCAACACAAAATTAAAAGAACAGCCCCTAAGGCTACAAGAAAAGAAATTTCAACTCGCTTGGCATCATCGAATTCCTATTGATTATGAAATATGACAGTGAAACAAGGAACGATAATAAGATGCATAGTAATTATAAGTTCTATGCTTCAGATAAATCTACATTCTCATTGGCAGAAACTGCTACTTGAGATGAGTCTTGCACTTCTTCGCTATCAGACGGTTGAGATTCATGCTTCGCTGCAGCTTGCAACACCCTGCTTTGGACATCAGCTGATGAAGGAGAGGTGGGTAGTCCATTACGGTTTGTTTCTAGCTTGCCAGCAGCCCATAAAATTGCCTCAACTCCTCGTTGAACAGGAGCTAGCACCAGACTGAAAGTGGAAGACCGAAAACAACATTAGTTTACATCGAACAGAACTCTTAAACAAATAGTCATAAAGAATGGGAAATACTAAAAAGATTAACTTGAGCCCTTGACAGTAAATTCAACAAGGGTCAAGTGCTTTGGAGGCCTCAGCTCGACTCCACCCATGCTCAACCAACTTGATTCCGTCGAGCAGAGGAAGGGAGTCATCAGTCAAAGAAAAAGGCTCTGATATGTTTAAATAACAAGGATAAACAATGACACTGCTATGGCTGCAAACATAGATGACAATCATATAGAATCCAAGTAGCCATCCCAAGAAACGTGTTAGATCCTCTGATTAACTCAACTCAAGAAAAAATATTGTTCGAAGAAAATAACTGCACATATATGTATAGAGGAGGCAGAGGTGGTCTACAGGGGCTTTTGAAGAAGAGGATGAAGATGATGAATACCTACACACCTGCACACCCATATATGTGTGTGTATAATATATAAACAGGGAGAAATAGATGTTTTAAAGAGATGCAGTTCTTCGAGGATGGTGATTATAAATTTATGCATACACTTACATAAAGGACTGTTGAATTGCTAGGCATGGCAGGCGTATTTTGGGTTATTAGTTTCGCTTTCTGTATTCCCCCGCAAAGTTAGTTCATATATAGTATCACTTGTCTTTATATTTTCCCGTTTCATAACATATATCAATAAGAATACTAATACATACAAACATGATGCAACATAATTGTTTGCTTATAAATTACAAATTAAACTCTTTACCTCATGTCCTGTCGAAAATCTTCTGCATTCTCATAAGAAGCCACTCGTCGATATACAGTCTGACAATGGTTAGAGTGAAAAAATAAGGGCAGTAGTCAACTGGAAATTTGCAATTTGATGCAAGATAATTTCCTCCTTTTTTTGATTTGAAACGGTACAAGTACTTCAGAAATATGAACCTAGCATGTAGCCTTAGCAAGGAAGACAAATTACAGGTTCTAATGATAAAGAAAAGTATTCCACAATCAAGTAGCATTTTCAATCAAATTATAGTTCACATTTTGCATCGGAGTAAATTGTCAAAACTAAATTATTGGATCAAATGATTATATTTCCGTGAATGGGCTCAGACAAAAATCTGACCAACAAATAACATAATGATAAATTGATCAAAAGGACAGAGGACAAGATCAACTGTCAGTTCTACACTACGCCAAACCCAGAGATCAAACAAATTTAAAAATTTCCAAAAACGATCCTGCACTTCGAACAATATTATCAAGTGTTCAACAAAGAAAGATAGTATAATAACTTAGATCCTTCATTAGGAACGTGAATTGTTAATCTTTGCACGTTCTCGTCAGCTAATGTCAAATTGAATCAGCATGTAACAAATTATTTCCCGAGTATGACCATGTTTCCAATCCAAAACAATATCTATGAAATTCAAAGTTCTATAAACTTACCTCATCGAGTAACAATAAATTTGAGCACAATGAATGTCAAGATAAGACATTTTTCAGAGATAGGAAACTGAAGATTTTTATCCTAGACAAGACTCATGAATAATCACCTGGCCGAGGCCAACAACACCAATGAATTGCAGCGACTTCTCCCACTCTGCCATAAGATTATATTCATTCAGTTGGTTGGTTGGTTAGTTGGGAGAAAAAAGCATAAAGAATACACTTTTGGTCCATACACTGAAAGAATATGAGAACATGCTAGCTAGGAAACTTCAAAGACAGAAATACTTGGTATTTTGTATCAGTAGAACTCAAAACAAACAGAAGTTTGAATTAAACCAATGGGCAACAAATTACACTTCGAAAAATTCTCAAGAAAATTAAAGAGAGGAAGAACAAAATAATTTGAAGGACTGCACATTTTATCTCCGTGCCACTGTGACGTCACGGTCCTCCAGAAAAAGACAAACTGAGGCTGCTACTTCATAGTTCATACATCTATAGGAATCCCAACCAAAATATCATAACATTAGTATTTAGAGTTCATAGTAAAAGTTTCTGCATGTCATGTCCAAAAAGATCCCAGAAGATGTTGAATACGAGTTAACATGCAGAAGCTTTTGCTGTGAACTATAAATAAATTTCACTAAATACTTTCAGGCCTTATTAACCCCAAATACAAATAAATAAATCAAGGCTATGAGATAATAATTGTGAATTTGGTTTTGCCAAATGATCTCCATTGGTCATAAGTCATAATGGATGTTCTCAAGTGTTCTCAAAGATAAATAGATGAGAGAGAACACAATAAAGTTACCTATTAATCCATAAGCTGCAGCAAAAAAACCCTGTCCATACAGAACTCAAGTCAACTGGTTATTATGAAAATAGAATTTTAAGCTTTGGAATGTTCATAGATTTAGTAACAATATATGATATGGCTGCATCCAATTGCCATTATCTTAGTGAACCACAGTTCAGTACATCAAACAATCTGAGATTAAACTCACACTCTTTATCGAGATAATTCAATGAATAACAAAAAAAAAAAAAATTAATTATCACTAGATATATTACTGTTCCATCCCCAATTTAATATTTTAGCTTATCTTGGATTGATTATTTTAACAGCATCGCAAAGGGATATGTAAATCTTTTGCAGTTCCACACTTGTACCTTGATGAGTAACATATAAAATTAGGTGGCAGGCCACATGTCTTTCAACTTCATTGTGGAAGAAGTAGCAAAGTAGAAATCTTTCATTAAGAGTAGAACTTATGTATTACATGCTCTTCATTCCCTCATTGTTAATAATCGAACCTAGATCCATGAAACAATCACTCTTTGGAACAAAGGAATCCTCTATGGTAACTGCGTTATTATCATTATTCCTACTACTAATAGTCCCACTAGGAAATGAAACATTTAATTTGGCATAGAGGTAATCAAATATATCTTTCCAAGGCCACCTAGTGGCTAGTGGAAGTAGCCTAAATGGAAACTTGCCCCATGTTTGGAAGAAATTTGAACTTTCATTCAGTCTAATCATCAGATGTCGGACATTGTTTGATTGAATGAAATTATGAAACACCAACATTAGTAAAAAGTCTAACCACTCCATATCCAAGGAGTTTTAACGGAGTTGGTTTGATGTCCTCCAGAATTGCTTCAGCTTCCTGTTAAAACCCAGGTCCGCATTAGAATGTCAACGAAATTCCAATGTAGGATTAAGAGAAATATATCATTACAAAAATTTAATATCAATAAGAAAAGCAAGAGGTAACAGTAATTATCTATGACTGTTAGTCTACCACATGATTGTCGTACAACGTTTCGTTTCATTTGGTTCTGTTGAGTTCAGTTGTTACTGAAGTGCATCAGGTGAGAATCCACTAAAGAATAGATGAGAAAATCTTGTTCAGTTTAATCATATCCCAAACTGAAGACTTCAGTTTGATTGAGAAATATTTTCTATAATTGATTCTGACTTTTCCATTAATTCATTAAATTATCATAATAAATCACACACCCTCACCAAATACTCAAGTCAGGCTGCTTATTGAAACCCTACGGAAAGTTATAAAGCCCCTGTTTGATGGCCATTATTGTGTAAAAATGATGTTTTGAATAGTAATTTTTTGGAGAATATGTGGTTAAAAAGTAGGGAAAAGTTTTGAGTTTCCATGCAAAATATTTGTGTGAATGTGTGGTTGGAAATGAGTATGAGAAATAAATTGTATTGTTTTAAAGGGAGTCAAACAAGGGCAAAATATCAACTTCCATAAGCTTGCTAAAGTCTAAATTATGAGATGTTGCACTATGATCCTAATAGTTGCACACATTACACTTCATGATACGTTTATTAAGTTAACCAGAACACTCTTTTTATTTTTTCAATATGATCTCCTTAATAGTTTCGAAAAATCTAAGTCAAGAAGTGATTATTCATATCTATGTGTCAAATCACAAAGCCTTTATTGTTATCAGTAGATTAATTGTCTCAAATGATTTATAAGGTACAATGTCATCATTTACAACGTGTTGCTTCAGCTAGATGACAACTATCAAAGACAACTCAAAAACAGTTCAATCAAACTTCAATACAAATTACTTTCACAAGAGCATAATTTAGCTTATATTTTCATCAAATAATTAAAAGTTCTAACAAAAACTCAGAACAAGAGAAAAATATAAGTGATTAAGACAGCTCGTGCACAACAGTTTTGCTCAATCTGAAAAATCTATTGAACCAATCCTTCCCATTATTTTTGGTATAATAGAGTAGAAGAAGAGTAGAAGACCATTTCAATCCAGAGATCCCAAAAAGAAGTTTAAACCACTGGCATTCTCCCATATAATGTGAAAAAAGTTGATAAAGACCAATAAAATTACTCAAGAAACTTTTCTGCAACAGAGAAGAGCTGTCAGGAATTCATTATGTACCTCACTGAGTATCACGAGCGTTGTCACGGTTTTTAGCTCTTTAACACGGAAACCCTCTTCTACCCAAGAGCGAAAGCCACCTTTGACCAGATATGGATTCTATCGTACATAAGATGATATTAAAATTATCATTAAATTATTTGATAATGAATTTCTGGAAAAAAATATTGAGTGAAGTATCAATGCATGTAATGTGAAGAAGCTTCATTAATGCATTTCTAACCTTAATCTTATAGCAATTCAAATTCAATTTCCTACGAATCATGTGGCATTTATTCAACAAGTAAAGGCAACCAAAATACGAACCATCTACACTAAAATATAAGCCATAGCTTTTCTCTCTCAGAACTGACACACCGAATGATTAAATGCCCTATCACTGAGAAATCCAAAGTTACGTATTAAATGCTAATGTCAGCTTACAAAAGAAAAATAAGTAAAGAAAATTGTAAATTTACTACAAAAAAACAAAATATTTACGCATTTATGAGTTCTGTCAATTGACATGTGTAACTTATTATACAAAAAATTACTATAATCTTAAGACAAAAGAAATAAAGGTCAATGAATTTTAAAAGACTAAGATTATTAGATCTCCAGTTTCTCATTGTTTTAATAATTGAAGTTGGGATACAAAAACTGAATCTAGTTAATAACAACTACGGATAGAAATGGCATAGAACCAGTTTTGAACCACATTTTGAATACAAAAGAACCATTTCCATTCACACGGGATATTTTCCACACTAAGTTTAGAGCAAACTGGTACTCGCCTCTACACATTAAAACTACCTATAGGAATCCCAAATTTATTATAACAACTTTTCCAACAATTCATTATTCTTGGAGTGTGCGAACTTTGCTTCTATTAACTGTTTCTCCCATCAGTAATAGAAGTATTAATCTACAAGGGGTGTTACGCAATTGACAAATATATATTATTTATCAGCTTCAGTCATACTTGCCTTAGTTCCAAGCTTTCTCAATGATCTCGCAACACCCTTGGAACGAGTTCCATCAGCATCCATAATCAAAATCTTGGACCTGTCCTATAGGAAAGGTAATAAAAGTAATTAAGACATCACTTTTAAATCTTGTGAAACTTAAACAAACAATTAAAATATCCAAAACATCTTTACAATTAAACAACAGTTAAAGAAACTAAACCCTGCCAAACTTCAAAATCTTGGACCTGTCCTATAGGAAAGGTAATAAAAGTAATTAAGACATCACTTTTAAATCTTGTGAAACTTAAACAAACAATTAAAATATCCAAAACATCTTTACAATTAAACAACAGTTAAAGAGACTAAACCCTGCCAAACTCCGATCAAAGTAGCACAATCCTAAATGTATCATCAAAAGATAATGCTGTTAACTTCAAAAAGTGAATTTTTGTCAAGATACATCTTGAACATCATATATATGATTTACAAGACAAAGAGTTACTTTGGCTGCAGCAGTCGATAAAAACACGAAGAGGGAAGGACTTGCAAGATATTAAGCATTAGTTTAAGTGATTACAAAGCTCTACCGTATAATCTATCCTAACCAGCACCATCTGCACTCCTTCCACAACTTCGGGAAAAAACAAGGCATTGGAGGAATAAATTATATTAGCTTCTGCTTGTAGACTAGAAGGATATAAATATAAAAAAACTTATGTTAAGTTCACATACTTTCACAATTTTCAGGTTGCGAATAACAGCAGCAAGCAACGTGTCCTCAAAGTCTCTTCCTGTCTTCAGCAACTTTTTCAGAGAACTGTCAACCTGAAAATTCAAATAAGTTACTTCAGAACACAGAAGGAAGCTAATCTTTCTGAGGGGTGCATCCTCTTTTTCTTTTTCAGTTTCCTTTGTATATAGCCAAGTCTTCATCACCAAGTAAAGGTTACAAATTAAAATAAATTCAAATTACAAAGGTTAGAGGTAAAACCAACCTCAGGTAATGTTACACTAGCATATCGAAACCGAGCTGCCCGTCGAAGATCAGGAATGCCATCCCTTTCCCTGAGATTCTTCACAGCCATAATGCCAAACCCAAAAATCAACAGTAAAATCAGGTTACTCTGGATAGAGAATAGTTCTCTGTAACATAATATTGGCAAAAAAAAAAAAGATGGAAAAGGAAAGGCTTGTAATTGATAAAAGCTCTGAAGTAAACTATTCAACCAAATTACAACTAATAGAGAAGACAACAAAAGAGAATTAAAAATATAATTAATATCCTATACAAAGAAAAGGCAAAAAAAATTTACAGTCTCTTGCCTCAGGCCTAATATCAATTAGCACAACATTCCCGTTGCTGCACAGGAGCTCCAAAGTTGACTCGGGAGATAAATCTCCAGCATATCCACTGTACTTTAATACCCGATAAGAAACCCTGCAGAAATCTGATGAAAAATGTAACTCTTCCTAGGTCTAAAAGAAGGGAAGAAGTCATTATCTAATTTCCAATGGCAACGTGAACTAGATGAAAGACGAAGTAAATAAGAAAAAGCGGTTGATTATACCATATAGTGGCTGACACTCCAAGAAAAAGAACAGTTGGGATGAGGGGATCATTTGGGTCCAAGCCAAGACTTTCTTCAAATCCCTCTAAAGCAATGGAAACCTGTATATCACAATGCACATAAGAACCTTGAAAATCTCAATGTTTATTTCTACAATGAAGCAGGTGACTCATAATAATTAAGTTCTGACCATTCCTAATCATTCTTAATATCTCACGATATCCTACTAAAATCTATCTCTAGTATGAAAATTAGTAACAAAAAAAAGTATCACAACCATCAAACATATTACTTAATGTTTATTCTATATTTTACAAGCAAATAAATATGGAATATACCTGTTGAAAAGCAGTTCCAACCGGCTTCAATACTTTTATCACGGTCTCTTCAGATAAATTAAGTGCATCTTGAAGTTCTGAAGGAAGTGATTCCTTAGCAGAACTATAAGCATATCCAACATAGGTGATCCCCTGTCCTAAATAATCCTCAACCACCACGATTGATCGCCTCAATACATCAAGTGCAACAAGCCCCACCTTACCTGATGTTTGCCTTAAATCACTGGACAAGCCTGTCAACTTATCACCAGCAGATCCCCCAGATTTAGTGATGCCCGATATGATTTTATAGATTGCATTATCAACTACTTCATTAGCACTTCCGAGAGCAGTCTTCACGGATGAAGTGATAGTATTGAAAGAGTTGTTCAGAGCATTTTCTCCTCTATTGATCGTATCAGCAATGGATTCATTCAGTTCAGCAAAAATATCAGCAGCACTTGTTTTCAAATCAGATAAGGAATTTACATTCATGTTCACTGAATCGGAGACCGAGGCAGGATCGTCTGGTGCACCATCTATTGGTATAATTAATTCAGGATTTAAGATATCAGTATATTCGATGGTTTTATTGGTAATATCCATTAGCTGATCATCTCCAGTAGAGTAACTAGAGCTGTCTACAAATTTCAAATTGGATGGTCCTAGAGGGTGTGATTCATCAATTACCCCAACCGGATAACTAAAATTGATTTTTACGTCGTCAAATTTGCTCTGACGCACTGATCTGTTAATACAATCCATGGAGCCAGATCGTTCACCGTTTTCAACAAAATTAGAAAAGAAACATGAAGCAGGTTGTCTCTTGAAGGGAAGTCTTCCATTTGAGAAGTTGTAGACTACTCTGTCCACAGTGTTGAAATTATCCTCAAATGTCTTCCAATATGAGGAAAAGGGATTCAACCCTCCATGGAGAAACTGCAAAATTAATGATTTCATTTGCATAATTAATTTCAGGTACGACTTTACTAAATCTATCTTATCTGATTTTTCATTTTTTACTGAAATGTCTGAATTTGAGAAAACATTCTTTTTTTCCAGCAATACCCTTGTCTATTCACCCAATTTATCCTAAATAATCAATTTTCATTATAAAATATATATGTAATTGGAGAATTCATCGCTGGTAATGACTGTTACTAGAATGCTTGTTTCAACTTCCAAACCGTTCCACTATATACATTCAAAAGCTACTCGTTTTCAGCTCCCTCAACCATTTGCTTTCTACTACCTGCTGCCATTTTGTAATTATGCACAAAGAAATACAATGATAAGTTTTTTTTTAATGGTTTTCCCTCTGTCGTTACTAACAACATGGAGGTTTTGCTTTTATCAAAAATATCATGTTTCATAATGGTAGATTACATTAATTATGCTTTTGCCCATTTTGAGAATTCTGTGATAGTATAAACATTTCTAAAATTTCAGAATGATAAGAAGAGCATAGGTTGGCACAATCAAAGTTCAAGATCAGTTCAAAGATTTTGAAATTCTCCGTTTCATCAGCAAAAATCATGTAGCAACTTATTTTCTTTATTTAATCTTAAATCAAATTCTTTTTATTTTTTCGATGGAAATTCATTTTGACACAGAATTGAAGTGTTCATTATGAAGGTCATCTACAGGCATCTACCATCAACTAATACAAATCCCCACCAATCAACCATCCGTGTTGATTAGTGTATGTCTAAAGTCTCATGTTGGGTTTTATAGCTACATGTCCCAAATTCACTGGTTAATTAACTCCCATTCTTGAAGCTAAAATTGGAAATTTACATACTAAGACAAGCATGTTTCTTGGAGAAATATCATATTGATCTCAGTATTCAAGTATTAAATGACATGAATTAATAATTCCATATGATTTCTTAACAATTTACATTAATCAAATTCAATGATCTCCAAATCAAGTAAATCCAATTTTGTTTTCTAATCTCAATGTTACCTAATCAGTCTTATATAGGGATAGAATCTACAACAATGTACAACCCAAAATCATATAAATGCTCCCTACCACATGAAAATGTGAAATTTGAAATTCCAACATTCACAGACAAAATATCTCACCCGTGAATGATAAGAGCAGCTGGTGGATGCTGAGCAAACAGGCAACATTATCATTTATATCCTCAATTAGGCTAAATCAAAACAACCCATTATGATTTTTAAGTTTGAATGAAAAATGAAATTCTTGAAATGGGTTTTGAAAAATAGTATAAGTAGTGTGATTTGTCGAGATTATAGCGATTGTATATATGCGAGGTATTTTGTTCTATTGCGAGAATTATCCTCTAAATTGACGTGAAATGAAGGATGAGAGGTGGGAAGAAATAGCTTCATCTGCTAGACAGTTGATTGCCTCTCGTTTTGTCTCGTGGGGACAAATGGGAGCTGTGTTACTCTGTGTTCGCTCACTCTACACTCGGTTTGGTTATATGTTAGTATGAGTAACCGCATTTCCAAAAGAATCATCCATAAATTTAAAGAGTTAAAATTTTAAAGTAATTCAACAAATTCTTTATATTTAACACTTAATTTTATCATTCTCAAAAAATATTTATTATTTTTCTTTATCTTTTATTTGAACTAGTTTTTTTTTTTAGATTATTTTATTATTTTCCTACATTGAAAATTGAAATACTTTGAATGTATTTAATTATAAAGAGTGGATTTGACTCTCCAAATTAAAATATTAAGTTAAAGAGTCTTTTAGAAGATGATTTTAAATATTGACTCTTTAAAATAAAGAGCATCTCATATTTAAATAGTCTATTGAAGATGTTCTAAATCTTGTAAATCCCAAAACGCTTGTTTTGTAAGTTTAATAGTACTTCTAGCATCTATCTTTGTAAGTCATGTTTAAAAGCATTCATAAAAATGGTAATGCTAAAAGAGCACGTAATTTTATTTAACTCTTATCCGCAAACAAGGCTATTTGAGAAAAGATGACCTAAATAAAGACAAGTTACTTGAAGTCCGCATAATTTGATAAAAATTGACCACCATGAACGTTCGTTCGAAAAAGGGTGAATGGTAACCATCAATTTGAATGTCTTATGAAATGCCTACTTTGTAAATTTATCGATATTAATCAATATCTCCTTCAAATCAGTTTCAAGCATAAGTTCTACCTGAAGAGTTTATGGTAAATCTTATTAGAGGTCACCTGTTAGCCCAAGAATAACTAACCAAGAGGGGGGTGAATTGGTTTATGAAACTTTTTCGAAGAATTAATCTAAATTCAATCAAGTAAAGAATATATAGATTAATTCAAATAATAAGTACAAGTATAATATTAGAATTAACTATGGAAGTTCGATAACTTAATTCAAGTATGGATATTACACAATATAAATAGCAATTTAAAGTAAAGTGCAATAATGTAAAGATAACAAACCGATTTAATGGGGTTCGATACACAAAGTGTTCTACGTCCCCATTATCAAGATCTCTGTCACAAGTAAGGTCAATTTTACTATAATGGTAACTTATAACAAGGAGTACCGATTCTTTACAATGTTGAGCTTTCCGGGACCTCAACACGACCCACACTATTGAGCTTTACGGGACCTCAATATGACCCACACGGTGACTTACAATAAGGCGCACCAATCCTTATACAATGTTAATCTTTAAGGGATTTCAACACGACCCACAATTCAAATGAATTTTACAATTGAAATCGTCTCTTCTTAATGCATGATATATTCAAAGTTGAGAACAAGAAGAGAAGTGGCAAACACTTCAATAGATAGCAAATGATAAAGTTCAAGTGTTGATATTGTAAACTTTGATAAATGATAGATTATGAAATTGTTTGTATTGTTGTATCAAAATTTTCAATCAATGATCTCTCTTAACAAATAAAACAAATTTAGTATGAAGAGAGATTTATACTTCAATA
>CAIGRB010095183.1:0-18690 GCA_903798255.1 Fraxinus quadrangulata | reverse complement strand
TTGGAACCGACTCCTACAGATTTGAGATATACTAATAAATATTTGTTTATTTAGAAATCTCTTCGGCCTAAAGCCTGCAACTCCATCGATTCTCAAACTAGGCCAATGAATTGGTTAACCAAGAAGCACAACTCCATAATGGTGGTGGCAATTTTGATTACAAGAATTTCATTCGTGCAAACACAAGGATTTTGTTATATATACATTAAAATTGTACATAGGGAGTTACATAATATGATGTGGAGGGTTTTGATAGGAAGAAAAAGTTGATCGTGTTTTAAATTGACGAATGATAGAGTATCATATGATAATGTATAATCCATTACGTATCATTGATGTATAAGTAGCAAGATCTCAAACACGATACTCTTTATTTACTCTCTTAGTATGATGCTGCTCTTAACAAGTGGGCCACCTTTTCGTCAGGCTGTTTATTTGGAGTTTGATGGTGATTACGTGGTTAACAGTAACTTCAATAGCAGTTACTTGAGCAGTATCCATTGATGAGGTTAATACCAAAAAAGGAGAGGTAATCACTGAGCCATGTTATTGAGATTGAACCCAGTGTATTGTGTAGTGTGATGACAATTCTTCTTGTTGGGAACACGGTTAGGTTGGTGGACCGGTGGCTGCAGAACCAAGGAATAACCGTGGAGGCCAAGAAGATTCAGAGATTTGTTTGAAGTAAATAACCGAAATGTTAACCCAGGTGTTTGAGTGAATTTGACATGACTTTTGGTTTCTTTAGAGATATCAAGGGACATATGTGATGTGTAGTGCAGTGTGAAGTTCTACTTATGCCAAAACATAGAGTAACATCTATCAAGATAATTAAGATATGTTTGTTTGTGAGTATGGAATTTACATGGAAAGAAAATAAAATTTAAATAATTCAATTGTCTGGAACTTATTTGTATGGAAATTATTAATTAAATATATTTGATTGATTTAGATTTTAACCCAGAAAATATTATACTTATCCATTTTTTATTGATAGTAGATGAGAGAGGGAAAGAAAGAGTGAATTACCTGGAAAATAAAAATCATATCTCCCTAAAAAAAATATTTCAGATATAAAAAATTAAAAATGCTACTTTAGGTATCGCACACAAAAGAGATCAGTTAGAGAATTATTGTGATCTCATGCTTACCAATGATAATTTGCTGTAAATAAAGGTTTCCCCTTTGTCTTATACTGATTCCAATTTGCAAGATATTCACGGACGGTTTTTTGGTGAGACTTGAGGATCATTTGTAATCTTATCCAACATTATTTTGGGATGTGCTAGGGGTTCGTGTGTATGAGAAATTCTACATGATTGTACAATTTCTTCACGTAGTGGAAGATCTTTTTCTTTAATGGCCATTAGTTTTTCTTTAATTCTGGAATTTTCTAAGTAAATCTTTGGGTTATTTTTCTCCATATGTTTTGATATTTTTCTGTATTCTATATAATTCTCTAAATGTGCGTTTGATTACGAACATGAAATTTGCATAGAAAGAAAATAAATTTTATGAATTTTTCTTTTTCTAAATTTTGTAAGGTTGGTAAGAAATTGGCAGAAAATTTTAAGTCACATTAATTGACATAATTAGAACTTTTCCGGGCTTATATGCAAATATATATAAACATTTTTCCAGTATGCAGACAGTCCAGTATTTTAATAGGAAAGTATTGGCATAGATGTGAATCCAAATGGCAACACAGCATTGGACATATTGGAACCGACTCCTACAGATTTGAGATATACTAATAAATATTTGTTCATTTAGAAATCTCTTCGGCCTAAAGCCTGCAACTCCATCGATCCTCAAACTAGGCCAATGAATTGGTTAACCAAGAAGCACAACTCCATAATGGTGGTGGCAAATTTGATTACAAGAATTTCATTCGTGCAAACACAAGGATTTTTTATTTATACATCTAAATGGTACACAATGGGTTACATAATATGATGTGGATGATTTGGATAGGATGAAAAAGTTGATCGTGTTTTAAATTGACAAATGGTAGAGTATCATATGATATTGTATAATTCATTACGTAATGTTGATGTACATGTAGTAAGATCTCAAACACGATACTCTTTCTTTACTCTCTTAGTATGATGCTGCTCTTAATAAGTGGGCCACCTTTTCGGCAGGCTGTTTAATTGGAGTTTGATGGTGATTACGTGGTTAACAGTAACTTCAATAGCAGTTACTTCAGCAGTATCCATTGATGATGTTAATACCAAAAAAGGAGAGGTAATCACTGAGCCATGTTATTGAGATTGAACCCAGTAGTGTGATGACAATTCTTGTTGTTGGGAACACGGTTAGGTTGGTGGACCGTTGGCTGCAGAACCAAGGAATAACCGTGGAGGCCAAGAGGATTCAGAGATTTGTTTGACATGACTTTTGGTTTCTTTAGAGATATCAAGGGACATATGTGTTGTGATGTGATGTGATGTGATGTGATGTGCAGTGCAGCGCAGTGTGAAGTTCTACTTGTGTCAAAACATATTGAGCAACATCTATCAAGATAATTAAGGTATGTTTGTTTGTAAGTATGGAATTTACATGGAAAGAAAATAAATTTTAAACAATTCAATTGTCTGGAACTTATTTGTATGAAAAATATTAATTAAATATATTTGATTGATTTAGGTTTTAACCCAGAAAATATTATACTTATCCATTTTTTATTGATAGTAGATGAGAGAGGGAAAGAAAGAGTGAATTACCTGGAAAATAAAAATCATATCTCCCTAAAAAAAATATTTCCACATTGGTGCTATCCCTTGCAAACATGCTACTTTAGGTATCGCACACAAAAGAGATCAGTTAGAGAATTATTGTGATCTCATGCTTACCAATGATAATTTGCTGTAAATAAAGGTTTCCCCTTAGTCTTATACTGATTCCAATTTGCAAGATAGTCACGGACGGTTTTTTGGTGAGACTTGAGGATCATTTGTAATCTTATCCAACATTAATATTTTGGGATGTGCTAGGGGTTCGTGTGTATGAGAAATTCTACATGATTGTACAATTTCTTCACGTAGTGGAAGATCCTTTTCTTTAATGGCAATTAGTTTTTCTTTAATTCTGGAATTTTCTAAGTAAATCTTCGTGTTATTTTTCTCCATATGTTTGATATTTTTCTGTCTTCTATATAATTCTCTAATGGTGCGTTTGATTACGAACATGAAATTTGTATAGAAAGAAAATAAATTTTAAGTAATTCATATGGAAATTATTAATTAAATTTGTTCAATTGATTTCTTTCTTTCCGTGAAATCTTCAAATTCTCAAGGTGAGTGAGAGAGAAATTGTGAGATTTTTGTTTTTGCTTTATGCTTAAAAGTTTGGTTTGAGATCAATTGTTAGCTCAAATGGTAAGAGTGGAAACTTATCAGGTCAGTAACCTATGTTTGAGCCTGGGGAGAAAGAGGTGAAATTCAGATATAAAAAATTAAAAATAAAATGTGAGGCTTGGTTTGACGTTGCTATGTTTTTACGAGAATCGACTTTTGGTATAAGTTTGGTGACCAAATAGGAACAAGTGCATAAGTTTGGTGACCAAACGGGGTTTTAACTTTTAACCCAATTTCGGAATAAAAAATGAATAAGGATCTAAGTGCTAAAATGTCCAAAAATTGGGGATCTATCTATTATTTCTCCTAAAGAATTCCCCAATTCTGAAAAGTTTGGTCGAAACCCTCGAGTCTCTGACTCTCAGCTATTACAGGGTTTTAACCTTAGCTCAAAAACCCTTGCATTTTTCAGATTCCGTTGGAAAAAAATTTTAAAAATGGCCATAGCCGCCGCTTCCTCCGCCGCCAGATCTGCATTCAGGTCGTCCTCCTTTCGCAGCGCCGCCACTAGGCTCGGCTCACAAGCGAAGGCTGCTCGCTGCCCCTTCCGCCTTCCTTCCAGGAACCCCCTTGCCCACCGCATCTTCCGGTAAAACCTACCTATTCCTGTATATATTTATGTAAATTTGAATATTAATTGCGTTTGTATTTTGATGTATATGTTAATTATGTATTTTTTTATTTCAGAAATTTTCTTTTTATTTGATATATTTTCGTTGACCTAATTCGAAGGTGTCCAGCTGAGATGAGTGCGTGTATGGGGTCAATGCAACCCTACCACAGCGCCACTGCCTCTGCATTGATGACGTCGATGCTCACCGTTTCTCGATGCGGTTACGGTTGGCTTCCTGAAGGTACTTTGTAGTTTCTCTGACGATATTTGTAAAACTTTATGTGCGTTTTGAATAAATAGTGAAGAGTAAAATAATGCTTAAATTATGCCTTGGTTTAAAATTGGATTTCGTGGCTAAAACAATACGTGGAGATACATATATTTTTATATATGTACATGTTGGGTGTTTATAGTAGTTTGATTATTGTTCTTGTAGTTCTTTAATAATGTTAATGAGTTATGCTTTGCCCTTTGATGTGAATTCATTAATCGTTCATTTAGTAAATTTCTTAAAAATGATCCTATAGAACGTATAGTGGCATACCTCTCTTTCTCTCCATGTTTCTTTCCTCATATTTTGTGTGTGTGTGTGTGTAAATTTGGAGATGAAGGGAGTTTGGGATGGTGGGTTATTTTGTTTCTGCATCTTTCTTTATCAATACAGATTTTTTTCCCAAAGTGAAACAAAAGATCAAATCTGATTTAGTGTCACTCGTGTCATCTGTTATTTGGTCAAATTGTAGCATTTTATCAAATTTCGTTACGTAGAGATCCTATCTTGTAACTAAAGTCCCATAATTCTGTCTTTCAATTATTGGTCAAATTGTAGCATTTTACTAACTCATCAACAAATATTTGTTAAAACTATTCTCTGGATTGCCCTTAGAAGAAGTTATTCATTTCTCCAAGAACGTGTATCTTGTAGAGGAGGATTTCCACTATCTTTTAGAGTGCACAGACTGTTTCTTCTGATTTTTGCATGTCTAACAATTTTCCTCACAGTCCTCTTTAGATGTTAATAAATTCTACTTAGAATTTACTTCAATAATTTCCTAACATGTTGGGAAAATTGCCATGACTGTTCTCAACATATGGGATTACTGTCACTTGGTTCCCATATTTTTTCTGTATATAGGTCCCCAACTTTCAATGATATAACAAAGAGGTCCTTTTGGACTGTTTCACCAGCATAAGTGTTGGCGAAGAGACATTTCTTCCTGCACACATTCAAATATTAAAATACATATATAAATGCTAAAAATGAAATGAAATAATAAAAAAAAAACTGATGTTTTTTGCTAGGAAAATTGAAGTTTGGATCCTATATTCCAAAAGTAGTAAAAAAAGAGAATGGAAACTCAAATGCCATTGATCCCAAAGGTTGGGGGACTATGGCTGTAATACTCACACATGTATGACCTTGTTTTTCTTTCTCCTTCTTTATCCATAAAGACACTTTGTGTTCTATGAGATTTCTTTTACCCCCGCTTTGTTGTAAAATTCCTTATAGGTAGCCTAACCAGTGGGTTTTATTCTTGCTTTAGATATCTAGCAACACCTGTAGGGCCCTCCTTTGCTGTTGTGTTCCATCATTCATATCTCTGGTAAGTTAGTTTTTTCTCAGCGACATATAGTAGTTTCCTTTTGTAATCTTTAGATTCTACCCAGTCTAGCAGCAGACAGCACGTCTTTCTATTTCGTCCTTGTCTTCTTTCCTCTCTACACACTTCCTTTCATGGATGGTGATGTTGATTTCCTTAGATAATATTCAAAATATCTACGTCGTCTGGATACGTTTTATCATTTTGCATTTCAAGAGTAGTCAGTAATGACAATTTCTATTTCCTTTTGCCTGTTTCCTCATTTGACCAAGAAGAGCCTTCTTCGTTCTTCCTGTTGTAGGACTTAACAAGACTAGATGAAGATGGAGAAGCAAAAAGGAATTATTTCGCTTCCTTTGTGTCTCAGAGCTTTATTTTCTAGGGGACACTACTTTATATAGAATTGACATTTCTTGGTTACTTTTAAATATGAATAAAAAACTTTCCTCTATGATTTTTAAACAATCCGGTGGAATTAACTCTATTTTGTAGAGTTTCTTTTATTGAAATATTAATTTTATGCAGTGGTATGCTTGTTTCTCAAATTCTTCCTTCTTCTCACACGACATTCTTCCATACGGTTGTTTTATTTCTTAGGTATATTGGGAAAATATTGAATACTTTTAACTTGTTGAACTTGAGTAGTCATATTTGTGATCCATCCTCAGTGGCGGAAGATCCACTTTGATGTAGGCATGACTAACATAGGATAACTTATTGAAGCAGATTAATTAGGATTGAAACTTACTATTTATCTTTATTTAATCAGCTGCCAATGATGATGTGTGATGAATTTTGGAGGCTGAGGAATATTTAATGTACAAACTCTTCTTTGTAACATGGTGTTAGAGACTTGAGACAATTTGATTGAGCTGCGAATGGGCCCTGTTGGATTTCCACTGCTTCCAGAACTGGAGGAACTTCTAGGCGTTGCTCTTTTTATATTGACATTCATTCAAATAATATCTATTCGTTTTGATGTTAAATGTAACTTGTAGACATTAATTCCCATGCATGATTTTTCTAAGGAGCGGTTCTACTTTTTCTGTGTATTTGCTGTTAATGGTGATATCACTGTCAAACTATTTTACTGATTTCTCATATATCAATCAGCTTTCGATGACCTGTGATCAGTATCATCCTCCAAGGCTTCAAGCATGGTTTCTGTTCAAAACTGTGCCTTGTAGAAGATAATAAGTCAGGTGTATCAAATAAGAACACGATCATCTTTATTTTTTTGTGGGCTGAACGATATTGTCATTCTGCTGTAATGACTTCCAATTGGCTGTAAAATCTTTGTTGCTAATTATGACATATCTAAAAGCTCTTTGATTCCTGAGACATTTGACATCAGTTGGAAAGCAAATTGATCTTTAATGGATGAACACTAAGTTGGAATCTACCATTCTTGTACCAGGCTTTGATGATACATGAGATTTGATAAGTGATCCTCTACAACTCTGGGAACTGGATTTTCTACTTGTTGGAATTAACTTAAAGAGTTTTGATGTTCTGTTTGATGTGAAAAATTCTATTTCGACAAATGTTTGCTTGAAATTGTTTTAGGCAAATTTTCTATTCAATCTGTTCTGTGTGCGATTATTGTCTCTGCTGGAGCCTTGAACCTGGTATTTACAAATTCACGTTGGAAAGGTTTACAATGGATGATCAGGTGCTTGTAATGTTGATTCGAAAAATAATTGCTCGGATAGTCTCAGATAAATAGATAGATAGATAGATGGTGAATATGATGAATCCAGGGATCTCATTACAACAATGCATTCCAGCATGTTAAGTCTGAGACATAGGCTTATCTTGTTGACGTCAAAACTTGTCAACGCTCTTGTCGTGGAAAATTCAAGGAAAAAGAAAGGAGATAAATGCTACATGAACAAGTAGTTTTCACAGACTGGTGGCAAGATTTTTAATTAGATTTTGAACAAAAAAATAAAGTTACATCAGCCAATTAAATTTTGCCATCTCAGCATTTGTAAATTCATCTGATCTGTACAAGTAGTATTTTTGGGGGAAAAAAAAACGGTTGTGCTATTTGTGCGTAATAGGTTTACATAATGATTTATTTACACATGATGTGATGAGATATGATTGTCTAAGAATTTTTTCAACAAAATAAAACAAAGAACTTCACTCTCTTTTTGATATCCATGTAAATCGTTATATAATAGTTGTTTATGTACAAGTGGCATTATTTAAAAATAAAAATAAAAAATACTATGGGTCAGGTCGAGTTAAGGAGGTGGGCAGTGACAATCTATGTTCTTTGAAATTTTTTAAGGTAACAAGCGTAAAGTTAAAGAATGTCAGAATTTTGAGTTGATTTTTTCTGAACTCAAAATATCGCCATCAATTTATCGTGTCATATTTTATTTTTAAGAGAGTATTAGAGCATCTTCAATATCAATTTTCGTTTTATCCAGTCTAATAAACTCTCTTATCTTTAAAAATTAAAAAAAGAAATGTAGAGAGTTAAACTCACTGTTTTAATGTTTCACATGAGATTACAAATAATGAAGAATGTTTTAATCTTGGAGATACTCTTATGAACAATTGAAGTTCTAATTGTCTAATATCTCCCGAGGGACAATCCCTTCTTGTATCTGTACTGGGATTTTTATGACTTGAATTCCTAGACACAAGTCACTAATGAAAGATACGGTTTTGGTGACAGCGGATATCGATTAATTTACCTTGAGAACAACACATTGAGGTGACGACATTTTTATTTCTATAGAATTCTAACTATGAGGTTCCTTGCAAAGTCCCATGATGAAATTGCTTCCCGAGCACCATACTAGTTTATTTGGTGAACACAATTTATGTCCATGATTATCAATCAAAAGGGCTTACTTCTAATTTCAAATAGAACTTATACTATCACAAGAATTTCAATATCAGTAACTCGATTTGTTCTTTCTACCAAGAAACCATAGAAAAGAAAGCTGGGCTGCTATGAAGAACTTGGTCGAAAAGCAGCCACCACTCATTGGTGGTGTATACATCATCATTTGAGCAGATTTTTGCACACTGCGTCAAACTTATTTATACATGTGATTAAAAACAAGATTGATCAGCTCGAGGAAATTAAAAATGTTTATGTATACAGATTAGCTGTGGGATCCAATATCTACTGCAGCGACTAATGCCTGCTCTTGTTTTTCTTCTACTATTTCCTCTTCAACCTTTTCTCCTTCTGAATATTGTCTACAGTATCTTACTATTACTAGACACAGGAATGCTGCAAGAAACAAATTGAACAAACACAAATAAGTTCAAAATCTCATCCAAGAAATCAAACACTGAAATATCGTTCAACAATAAATATCGTTCAACAATCTAACAGTTATGAATAAATTTGCATTAAGTACCGGCAAAAATTCGGGTTCTGATAGAAGTCAGATTCCAAAAGGCAGTCACAGCTGATGCTGCTACAATTTTCTTGTGAGAGCAAGCTCCCCATGCCTCAAACACCCAAGATTTTAGACACTCAACTGCTTACAATTAAAACAACATATATTTCAGCAAAACATGAGGGAAAAAAGGACATCGAAATAATTGAAAAAGGGATTTTCCCCCCCCTACCTTTTCTACATAATTGAACAGAATAAGAGGAATACAGTTTTGGACCAATAAAGCTTGTGAAAAACCCTGCCAGATTCACAGAAACATCACAACTCAATGTAAATAATTTTGCAAATAAATCCTATCTTTAAGGACATGTTTGGTACGAAGATAATAATGGACAAGATATTAGGTGCTGTCCATTCAACTTTACCATACACGTCATAACTGGCTAGGGGATTCTTGATGATCTTACCAAGTGCACATAACCTCCATAGGGTAATAATGTGGCCATACTCAGCTCCAATAAGGAAAAATGGTACTACCTAATCAAGCAAGAAATAATCTTAAATAAGAATGGTTTTACTACCTACTAACAATGACAACTGAAGATCATATAATTACTTTGAGGGTCATCGCTGGTTCTCCTGAAAACAATTCCCTTGTTTTTGAAATTACAAGATTTGCAGCTGGAAGTATAAGCCTACCCACTTTCAAAATGTCGTCTTCTGTCAGCTTAAACTCGAGTTTAATCTCATTACCATCCCTGAAATATGATATCCATCTAGCACCATTTGTAATACAAGATCCACAACATAAGCTTTAGCTTAACGTTAACGAGATGGTGAAATGTGGCTTACCTTTGCCGCATGGAATTGGAGAAGAAAGAGACGCCCAAAAACAGAAGTCCCAGTTGAGATATCAATGTGAAAATGCTATAAAAATCATAACATTATTGCGAATTTTTTAAGGTCGATTTCAAATCAAAGGTCAAATGAAAATTATACAAAAAGGGAAAATAAGAGCAGAACATACCTAAAGTTAACACCCTTTGTAAAACAAGAAGATAAGAAACAAATCGACCCAAAACCGAACCAAAGGCTTGATTTCGAGACATCTTTCCACATTATTAAATCATTTATAAGCTTCCCAACTTTTTCCAGATTGCACCCATCACCATCAATTATTTCTAATCCCAAATCAACCACAAAATTATAAGTTCAAACGTCGAAATAAAAAGAATAGTCGAACAAAAGTTTTGAGTATTATATACATACTTGGAGATGGAGTTGAAGGGACAGAACTCAATTTATCCTTCTTGGATCTACCACTATGTCTCTTCCTTCTTGGCTTAACCATTTCTTCACCCACACAAAACTCCTTATCTTCTCTTATTTCTTGCTCCAATCTTCTTCGTGATCGGGTATTCCTTGGAGAAGCAGAATACCCCATTGCAGAAGTTCTACTCTTGCATCTTTTCCGAATTCCGTTAGGCTCAATTGAAGCCTCATCAGCCATTTCAAGCTTTTCAGAAAGTCGGTTTTTCGATCTTTTTAGAGGGGAAGGCGATAGCAATAGAAGCTCTCGAAGCGGGAGAGCATAAGGCGGCCTCGGGGACAAAGTAGATGCAGGTGATGGAGTGGATATTTTGGGTGAGGAAGGGACTATTTCAAGAGAGAGTTGAGGAATGGTTACTCCTGTTTCTTCACTGCAATGGCGGATTTGGGAGAGTCTTGAGGCCGATTTGGTTCGACTTCGGGTCTCAGATCGATGAGAAGGCGGTGTAGATTCCATGGTTTTGATCTGAATCTGAGCTTAGATCTTGAGATTTTTCAATTTTCTTTGATTTCTTGAAAGAGAAGGGAGGGGTCTTGTAGTGTATTTTCAATGAAGGTTCTTAGAAAAACTAGCCGTTAGGGAGTACCATCTTTTGAATGTTTTGAAATTTTTAACGGCAAGTCTGTGGGTCACCACTGCATATCCCAACGGAAATAATCGATTGAAGAAATAAGAACTTTTTTTTTTCCTTCATAATTATTTTATCTTTTGGGCAAATCTGATACTTGGAATTTCCTTAACTAATCAGAAGTTAATACTTATTAACCTTTTTTCGACCGTCAATAATTTATTAAGATGTTGAACTTGAGTTTTTTAAATGTCAAACACTGCATTCAAGGGCGGACCCATCATCGAAGTTTAGTCCGGACGAACGTTGGCTGGTCAACGTCGATAATCAGCGACTATAAGAACGATGTGATTTATTAATATGAGCAAATAGCAAATGGGCCAAATCACAACTCAATCACCCTAAATTCTAAATTAAAATTCGTAATTCAAACAATAGTGCAAGTGTGCAACATCAATCAGTGAACTAATTTCTCATAATCTCATCTCAAATTTATGATATTGATATTGATATTGCAATATCAATCAGTGCCGAGTCTGCTGATGGAGTGACAAACGGCTGCAGCCGTTCATAGGAGCTTCGGCACCGGCACGGCGAGCTTGCTGGACTGGTGGTGGTGGACAAATGACGATTCACCTACAGCAGCGAGCGGGAGTAGCTGAAGAATTGGGGATTGATTAATTGATTTCGAATTGAATTGGAAATTTGAGGGAATTGGATTTGGGCTTATATATTATATAATTAAGGATTGAGCCGCCAAACAAATGACCCAATTCAATTAAAAAAAAAAAGATGATGGGCGGCCCAATTTTAAAAAAAAATTGAGAAAACTGAAGACGACGAACAAGGCTTTGCAACTGCAAAGCCCTCTCCGGCAGCAGCGGACCATCTTCCCCAAACTGCTTCGGCTGCGCCCCCTTGTCGGGTGTTGAGTCTACAGCTGACTGCATTTGTTTTTATTTAGAATCATGCTCGATTAACAAATTCACACTTGACAACATCATATTCATTTGTTTTAAAAATTGTTAAAAATTATTTTTTTAAAATCAACGATTCGAATTTTGACAACACTAATGTTGTCAATAGGGTTTGTACAAATAGCTTAATTCTTGTATTTACATTGATGAAGCATGAGTTGATTTAATAAAGATTTGGATAGACTAGACCGTTAGAAATCAAAAACTGTTACAGTAGTCATCAGACCATCATTTTCTGAATAACAAATTCAACTATTCAGTTTTTTGCATGCAGGTTTTAACCCTTTCATGGCCATCTTCAAGAGATCGCAAAAGTTATCCTCAGCCAATTCTTGTGTCCCTGCGTAATAAAAGATAAGATACCTTATTTTGTTTGTAAATAACCCTTTTTCTATTATTTATTATGAAGGCATTTTCTTACCTGGAAGCACAATTACCGATTCCTCCCTTGCGAGCTTAATGTAAAATTCAATTTGACCTAAATCACAGGAAGATAATTTAATACCCGTAAGGATCTAACATAAAAACGTTGAGTCAACTTGATATTTTGGTATTATCACCGCAAAGAAGATTGAAAAAACAATCCCGAGTTTTGGTTTGATCTTACCATAAATCTACCATGAGAAGTAAATATTCTATAAACATAGTAAATCATCTTTGAGATTTCAATACCACGAACCCGGAAGCAGAGATACTATGCAACAAATATTCTTTTCCAGTGAGTGAGGCCAAGTGTGTTAGGTTACTATCTCTAATACAATATTGATGCTTTTGGTCTCTCGAAAGCATAAATCGTTCTACTGAATAAAATAAGAACATACAATTTCGTATGAACAAAAACGACATATGCTTGGCCGCCCGATCAGATGGATTTTGAGGTCAACAGCTGAATCGCTTTGAAGTTTCCACCTTTTTGGTATTTTAGTGATAAAATAAAGATCATTTTGTCTAATCAAAGACATTAATAGAAATGTAACCAATGAGAGAGATACTATGCAATAGCACTGGTATAGAAGAATAAAAGGTTGTTCATACTTCGAAATGAAGCGTTAATTCGATATTATTGAAATGTGATTATTATTTATCCAATACACAAGTGATTGGAACTATATATTTTGAAGTTTTGAGATCACGGTGCACTTTTCTTAAAAGTTTGAGACCTCATCTACAAAATTCCCTAGTCCCATAACATCAAACAAGGACTTATACTGGGCAGGAAGAAAATTGAGTGACGCATAGACGGCTTGTTAGGCAGACGCGTGTTAGGTGTAAATCGGTGGGGCCCACTGATTGTACGGATAAATCGAGGAGGGAAAGACGGCTGGCTCATTACAAGAGTCGGCAGTTCACCGCTCTTGGTGCCTTGTTATTTTGAACGGGTCATTACACGGCTTTTTTCAATTTAATTAATTTATAATTATTTGTGAAGAAAAAATTTAAATATGATTTGATTTTCATTATTTCTCAAATACATTTTTTTCTCTTTTCTTTTCAACCATACATTTTTTAATAAAATAATATACGTAAATTAAAAAAATTTCCTTATTTTTCAGTCATATATTCTTTATAAATCTAATATTTCAAAATGTATTTTTAGCCAAAAAATAAGGTTCAAACATGCGCTTAACTGAAAGGATTTAAAATTTTGGGGGTATGTTCTCTTTATCATTTTTAAGCCATTTTCTATTTTCTATTTTTCAAAATAGTGAAAACGCGTTCTCTTTTCAATTTTAGAAATGCGTATTTGAAAACAAATTAAAAATTTACAAAGAAAATTCAAAATAATAAATTTGTCGTTTTGGATGTTTTCAGTTTTAATCAAGTCAAAATTTTCAAAACGCCGTTTAGGTGTTTTCAAAACAATTTTTTTAAATGCAAAAAAGAACACATTTTCAACAATCTGAAAATGGACACTCAAAACACAAAAGTGAAACACAAAAAGAACATCCCTTAGTTTCTTAAATTACTTAGTGTGAAACAAAAATTATAATTATTTGCCAAGAAAAAAATTAATGTCTTGACTAGAGGGATTTAAAATTTTAGTTACTTAAAATTAATTACTGGTTCATTAGTTTTAAAATAATATTGCCTTTTACGAAACAAATGTTTTTTTTTTCAAAAAAATCGCACCTTTAATTAGGATTAGGAGTATCAGATTTATTTTATTAATGGATCAAATCCCATTTAGGCTAAAATTATTGCTTCTTTTATTTATAATAAATAATAATGATGATGATGAGAGAGATCTATATTTTACTTGCTCATTTATTATTGACGGTGCATTATACGGCGTCACAAAGGAGCGTTTGGAGCAATTAATGGATCAAATCCCATAAATAACGGCGGTGTACAGTAGTAATGCCGGCACATCAACGTCTTAAGGAGCCCTTGTCTCCTGCAACTCTGGCGTGCCACGTTACCCCTCCCTCTTACACACACTTTTACACAACAAATTTTCACACACTAACACCCCGTTGACCAAGTCCACATGCTCACTTTCTCTCTCTTCACTTTCCTATATATAATGTGGCCTTTACCATTTTGCTCTTCATCCATAAACTCGTTCTCACAACTCGCTTATCACTCTGTCACGTCTCAGGAAGTATTAGATTTACGAAACATTTGAATTTGATGGCTGCCAAGGATAAGGTTAACGGGATCAAGGGAGGAAATGGAAAAGTTCATGGGGTGGTTAAGGAGGTGCACTACAGAGGTGTGAGGAAGAGACCATGGGGCCGCTACGCCGCCGAAATCCGTGACCCGGGTAAGCGAAGTCGGGTTTGGTTGGGTACTTTTGACACGGCGGAAGAGGCGGCGCGGGCTTATGACGCCGCCGCAAGGGAGTTTCGTGGGCCTAAGGCGAAAACCAATTTTCCCTTGCCCTTTGAGGACCATAGTCCCAGCCACAGCAGCACCGTGGAGTCGTCGAGTGCTGATAACAAACAGCACGCGCCGATCGAGCTGGATCTCACTCGCCGTCTTGGCGCCGCCACCATTGAGTTAGACGAAATCGGTGCTGGTGGTGTTGGAGGTCTTGTTCATGTTAATGGATATCAGATTTTGCAACATCGGCCGACCATGGCGGTGATGCCAAATGGACAGCAAGTTTTTTTCTTCGAGCAAGTGATGCCCGCGATGGTAGATCACCGTGCCGGATCCTGCCGGCTGAACACGGCAGCAGTTGATTATCGTAGCGGTGGCGGTGTACAGAGTGATTCGGATTCTTCCCCTGTGTTCGATGGAACGGACATAATTACAAAGAGGGGGCTTGATCTTGATCTTAATCTTAATCTGTCGCCTTTAATGGAGTATTGACCCTTAATTATGACATCAGTAAATAACTTCAATTTTTTTGTTTTCTTTTTTTCAGCCGAGAGAAATTACTTGGTTGTTAATTAATAGTCGTGTGTAAACGGCCGGCTGTTTAGTTCTTTTCGAATAGAATTCATCCCTTTTTTTGCTTAATCTGATTAATTATTTTATTTAATGCAATTATATATAGAACTCGTAATCTTGTGAATCTGTATGGTTTTCATTTTTCGGAAAATTGCAAATTATGTCAGCTACTTATATGACATGTTACGAAGTCATCTCACACCTTCAATTTTGAACCTTTTAATCTTTAACCTTTACAGTTATCGACTATGTTAATATCCCTTCAATTTAATCCTTCTATTTACTTTTCATACTTATTTTTAATAAAATATTCATATAATAAAATATTCTACATGTAAATTTAATATTTTTTTTTTACTTTATAATCGCACGGTACTCTAAAAATTATATTCATAACAAGGTTTTTTATTTTTATTTTTTAAAGAAAGAAGTGAGAACTTTATCCTGCTCTAAAACATAATACAATCATGCCCCCGTTTGTTCGCCTCTTAACTTAAAAAAAAAAAAACTTTGTTTTGAATAATACTTTTTTTAAAGAGAATGTATGATTAAAATTAAGAAAAAATATTGAATTTACGTGTAAAGTATTTTATTTTATGAATGTTTTATTAAAAATAAGTATGAAAAATAAATTGAAGGACACCTAAGAAGACAATATTATTTACAAAATTGACGATGTTGATTGACTTGATTTATATGATCACAAGATATGGAAAACTTTAGTCATTGTAAGGGCATGGCCTATTGATTTCTTAAGTTCGACTTGTCTCTTTAGAGTTGATGGCAAGGTTATCGATTTGGTGAGCTCGTCTCATTTATTTATTTAGTTATGTTAAACTCATGTATGTACAGGAGAAATAAAATTATTTTAACAAATTACAAATATACTATTTGAGGTGATTCATTATCACACACACTTCTATCTTCAAACCTTACAAAATTACAAAGGGCAAAAAAAAAANTTATTTACAAAATTGACGATGTTGATTGACTTGATTTATATGATCACAAGATATGGAAAACTTTAGTCATTGTAAGGGCATGGCCTATTGATTTCTTAAGTTCGACTTGTCTCTTTAGAGTTGATGGCAAGGTTATCGATTTGGTGAGCTCGTCTCATTTATTTATTTAGTTATGTTAAACTCATGTATGTACAGGAGAAATAAAATTATTTTAACAAATTACAAATATACTATTTGAGGTGATTCATTATCACACACACTTCTATCTTCAAACCTTACAAAATTACAAAGGGCAAAAAAAAAAAGAAAAAAAGGATAGATGATGCTACCAAAAATCTTGCTCATTGGATCAGGACGGTCGGGCGGTCAAAGCACTCCTCAGGGTAAGAGCTCGAGCGCACCCTATTTTGGACTCATCTTGCTCGATAAAGAATATAAAAGTAATTAATTAAAAGAATGATCTTAAAAAATGGAGAAATGAATGGGTCAAAAAGCACCAAAAGCAAATGAAAAATGCAGACGGCGAGACAGGCGGCTCACGCGACAGCATCCAGATGAAGTCTCACTTTCAAAAATACCGTGTTGACGGGGTACATGTCGTGCCTAAGGCGGACGCCACGTGTTACTTTAATTCGCCGCCCTCAAATCTCACCTAATTTTTATATTTTTTTAAAAGCTCAAATATTTTTGTATTTTTTTATAAAATAATACATATTTAGCCATACTGAAATCATAACCTCAATCTATGTTATGTTAAGTGATAACGTAAATGAAATATAATAATTTATTTAATTATACTTATCATCTAATCAGAGTTGGCTGGGATTATATATATAATTTTAAAAAGGTTAAATAGTATTAATCACAAGGTGATTAAAAATAAAAAATTATGTGTGTGATGGAACAAACCAGGAAGCAGACAGAGGAATGGGGTCCACGCTGAAAAATTCAGCTCCCGCGCCTTTTGGTAGGGCCCTTTTCTGCGTCGGCGGAATTTGCGGTGTCTCTTTGGGTCTACTTTGATAGCAGCCGCTCCACGCGGCATCCTGCTGTGAATGTTTAACGGATAAATGCAATTTTAATTTTCAAACACTTTAAACCCTTGTTTGGGCTACATTCTATAATCAAAGAATAAATTTTGTAATGGTAACATTTTAAGAATATGTGATTAAAAAATATGGATTTATATATAAAGTTGTTTTATTAAAAGAATGTACGATTGTAATGAAATTGATAAAAAATAAATTTATATGAAACGTGACTCAAACAAAGTAATTAATTACTAATTATTTAAATAACATAGGTATTTTATTTTTTAACTAAGAGTCTGTTTGATTTGTTTAAGTTCTATAAAAATGTCACATCCGAAAAATTCAATTTTTACTTTGACTATTTGAAATGAAAGTGAAAATGAAGTTTGAATTTCAAGATACAACCACTTTAAATTTGTTTATCGTCAATTTCATGAAAAATATATTTTTATAGAGTACTTATTTTTATTTTCCAATTTACGTGAAAAATCTTTCCACCCATATATATATGCGCGTGATAACTCTTTTAACAAGAAACAAACAAACAGTGAAGGGGCCCAATCACGTGGGGGTGGCGACTGACGTGTTGAAAAGCTAGACAGAAAGCAAGCGCCGCCTAAGTAGGCACCTTCGGCTCGGCTGTGTTTATACTGAGCCACGTGGGCATCCCTGAATACAACGCTTATTTATTCGCCACGTCTCAGTTCTCACGTGCCAATGGGGGAGGGGCGGCGGGATATTATTCTTGGCCTTTCCTAGTAGTCAAGATTAATGATGCCCTAAAGATTCTCTTTTATAAGGAAACTTAAGCTTTTTGTTATACCGTCTAATCTCTAAATTAATACGATTCGTTGGAAATTAATTAATTAGCGTCAATTATTAATTTGTAGAGTAACCATTTTAAAAATTATTTATTTTATATTTTGTCAATATCACTATATTGTATATATGTCTACGTAGTTAGTAAGTCTTCAATCTTTATCATGCTAATTTAGTCTTGTACGTTTCTAAATCTATCAATGAATTTACGGCGCGTATGATTGTAAGTATTAAAAAAATAAATTTTCGACAATTCAATTATTAGAGTTTATTTATATAAAAATATTAATTAAATGCGTTTGAGTAATTTAGTTTTCAATTTAAAAAATATTTTTCTTGTTCAATTTTTATTACTTGGTAAATGAGGGGAAGATAATAAATGAGAGAGAGTGAATTACATGAAAAATAAATTTATCCTCTAAAGAAAATATTTTTCTTGTTGAGAAAAATATCGCCATGTGATCAAAAGCTGAAAAATATTTTTTATGAATGGTCCGTTTGATTGCAAGAATGTAATTGAGTGGAAAGAAAATAAATTCAAGAGAATTGAATTGGCTAAAATTTATTTTACTGAAAATTGTTAATTAATTATGTTTCATTGATATAATTTTTCAGGTGGATATTTTGATATTCGTTTGACTTTGTTTTTCATGAAAATTGTCTATT
>CAIGRB010095115.1:0-15459 GCA_903798255.1 Fraxinus quadrangulata | reverse complement strand
CTCGATCCATTGACATCCCTAGTCAATACCTATAGTCCTTGAACTACATGCATCTGCCACCACAATATTTCAAATTTTGATATCATAATTATGTCCTTATTTCTATCATGGATGACATCTGGATCGTGCCAAAATGACAACGGAGACTTTTCACATATCATTTTGCACAATTCTCAATAAATTATGAGCAGTAGGTATTTTTTTTTTTTTTTTTGTCATTCAACCCTAATTTGATTACTATTAAAACAAAATTCTTTTTTTCTTAAATTCATTTTTAACTATACATTTCAAAATGAAATATTTTGTACATAAATCCAATTTCTTTTTAATTTTTTAATCATACATTCTTAAAAAAAATAAAAAAAATCATCCTTTCAAAATTCATTCTTTCCCACAAAAAAAATCATTTATTTAATTGTTGTCAAATAAGGGCAAACTTATGCTCCAATTCAATTCTAATGGTGGTGTGCAATTTGCCCAGGAATTGTCTTTTCTTGTTTTTGGGGCAGTGGGTCTCTGAAAACCAAGGAACTGCCGAACTGGTACCGCTTCGATCACAATGTCATTACCACCGAAGCCAGAATTGGGGGTGGGGGTGGGGGTGGGAGTGTTCCTGCTGAAGAGCAGTAAAGTGCTGCTGGGCCGCCGCCGCACCGCCTTTGGCCGCAACACCTTCGCCCTTCCCGGCGGCCACCTTGAGTTCGGTAAGTCCATCAACGTCTTTTTATTTTTCGTACTTCTCATTATTTTTACACTGATTATTGCTACCATACTATGTTGGGAGATTCTTAAATAATTGAATTACACTTATTAGTTATGATCAATATTATTTCTATATAATGATGAATTTTGTTTTAAAGAGTAGCAGAATTTTAGGTTAATGTATAGAGGTGTTTGATGTCATGATTTCCAGTGTCTAGATTCCACGACGGAAGTATGGGCTTCCTTAGTGGAGTTTATATAGACTTGAGTTCTTCAGGCTAGCTTTTGTACGGCTCTTCCAAGTCCTATGAGTATTAGAGCAGACATCATGTTTTCTGGTCTCGTTTATCACTTAGGGTTGTATGGGCACCTGCGCCGCCGAGTTGGAAGCGTGGTGGTTTGTCGTGATTTCCAGTGAGATTTATGAGAATCTAGATCCCAAGTTGGAAGTATGGGCTTTCTTTGTGGGGTTTATATAGGCTTGAGTTCTTCGATCACATTGACTAGCTTTTGTGGTCTGACTCTTCCAAGTCCTGTGACATTTGAGAACATCAAAAGATAATTGCTTAATCAGATTCTTGGAAAGATTGAGACTGTCCATGGCTATAGGAACCCAATAAATTAAGGACAATTTACTCCCACTAACTCCCTCGGGCAAATACTCGAGGAGAGGAAAGGAACGCCCCATACTCTATTTCCTTTGTCGGAAATATAGGGCCGGGGATCTGGCCTTGCATTTTGAATTAAAATTCGAGTAAAAACTTGTGAGGAACATAATATTGGGAAGACTTCTGAGATGGAGAACTATTGAATGAGCTGAGCGCGACATGAAAAGGAGACGAAAACTTTCTTATTTTGGCAGCAAGAAGGGTGATGCAGTGGAAAACTAACGTGAATAAAATGATCCTAAAAAGCGTTGATTCTAGGAATTCTTGCAAATGTAGGAAATCAGAGATTAGTTGATTCGCAAGAAGAATACCAGAAATTTGATATAGTTTTGATAAAACTCCCAATACGCAGTATTTTTATTCATAGATGATTTGAGTTAGGATGACGAATTATTCTAGCCTAAATATATGCAACCCATGGTCCACAATAAGATAAAGAGTAGCTATTAAAAGGAATTACAAAGCAACAAAGGAAATAAATGACAGCTAAAGGAAATAATAGGCCTTCGGAAATGAATTGGAGGGATCCTTGTGCGTGCAGTCAGCTATGAGACTTGGAGAATATCAGTCAGTAAGTGTACGTATTTTTAACCATGGAATTGGTGGAAATATTTGAGAAAAATCAACCAGAGTTTGTTCGACCAATTAGACTAATGAAAGTTGTCCCAAACGTCCTTATTGCATCAAATGGTCTTACTGAGAGAAGACAATTTTAAGGCAAGTTTGGCAAAAAAAAAAAAAAAAAAAAGACTTCTCTTTTTGTAGAAAGAAGCAAAGCCAGACATCCTCTAAGGCTGTTTAAAGAAAGAACTTGTTAGAGCATAGAAAATTTGCTCTTTTACTATTTAATGGACTTCACCCAATTAGTACTAATCTCCATTTAGATGCGCCTCCTTCTATAGGTGAATTTGCCCATGATTCCTCTTTTGAGATGGGCAAGTGACATTAATATCTTATGTTGAGGGTTTTTATCAAACATCTGGAGTAAAAAATTGAATCCGTTAATTTGCTGAGAAGAGCATCATAAGAAACCCATATGTAATGAAGGAACAAAATTATTGAATAATTTAGTACTAAATATTTATGAATTTCCTAATTTCCATTGGAATGACACCTCTATCATTCTAGTCATAATTCATTTCCATCAATGGAGTCCATTGATGGTGGATAATCATGCATGGATGTAGATTTGATCATTCCTGCATCTCACAAAGACTGAACGGTTCCTCATTGGAAATGGAAAGTTTGAATATCTTATGAATAACTGAAGAAAATAAAAAATATACAATTAAAACAATAAAATGAATGGAGAACATATATTGTGTTCTTGGAGAAGTTTATGTATCATTTTTCTTCACAAATCAACATTTTCTTTTATGTAACATATTTCATTTCACTTCCTAACAACCATAATGACCATTGCATAAATGTCAAAAAAATATGAGGATTATAGATTTTTTCTTATTTGGATTGGCTAAGGTTATCCATATATAACTGAATGCAGCGGCGGATCCAGCACCCGGTGAAAGGGCGCGGCCACGCGTGCTAAGGCTACGCTGACCTGTAGACTGTACAATGAAGGAGACTGGTGGCGGCGACTAGCGAGGTTTGGCTTCCTTTTTTTTTAGTTGGGTCTTTTGTTTGGGCTTATTCACAGCTTGTGGGCCTTTGTTTTTTAATTGACTAGGCCCAACCCCAATGGCAATGATCTACCTGATTATATACCAAAACCAATTTGAAGGAAGGTTTCAAAGTTCAAACCGTCCCTCATCCCACTTCCACGGTTCCCGACGCGGCGACGCCTCCACCTCCTGCTACAGCATGCCGTGCCGAATGACTTTGATAAGTCGCCGGACCGGACGACTCGAGTATCGGACGGTCGAAAGACTCGGAACTCCCATCTACTGCCTGCCGTAGTGCCATGAGTCTTTTTTTTTTTTTGGCTTTTGGTGTTATTTTTTATTTATGAGTTATGACTACCTTACTTATGAATCATGATTTATGTTCCATGAGGTAATTGGCAATTTGGCATTGAAATAAGAATTGTGAATATGTGATTTGGCATTTGGAGATTGGGGTAAATAATTTATGTTGCACTATCCTTGAGTTATGAACTGTAATTTATCGTTTATGATTTTTGATTTGTGAATTAAATATTACGACCTCGCTATTAATAAATGATCTCGTTATGACGATTGTTGAATGTCAACGGTCAACGGTAAATGTCCGCTCTAGTTGGACTTAAATCCTAGATTCGCCACTGCCTGAATGATCTGATGCTGATTTGTATTTGATGGGTAAAATTAACTTCAAATTTCTACAAGTGATCAGCCAAATCCCAAGACCAAGCCCAAGCCCAACCCCAACTTTAGTAGAATCACATGCCCCTGTTATATTTGATAACCAGCCGGACACCTTGTCAGTTATGCAAAATCAAAAAGGACCCAATAGCTCTTCATATTCTTCTAACGAGTTAATACCCTAAATAGTCACTAAACTTTCTCAAAAGTTCCTAGGAGATTACCAAACTTCAAAAGTTCCTTAATTAGTCACTAAACTTTGCAAAAAGTTCCTAGTAGGTTATCGAACTTCAAAACTTCCCTAAATAGTCACTGAACTTTGTCAAAAATTCTCAAGAGGTCACCGAACTTTACAAATTTGGACGCCATACATAAATAGTTCAGTGACCCTTTAGGAATTTTTTGCAAAGTTGAGTGACTATCTAGGGAAGTTTTAGCAAAGTTCAATGACTATTAAGGGAAGTTTTGAAGTTCGGTGACCTCCTAGAAATTTTTGCAAAGTTCGTTGACTAATTAGGGAACTTTTGATGTTCGGTGACCTCTTGGGAACTTTTGGGAAAGTTTAGTGACTATCTACGGTATTAACCCTCTTCTAACCGGCCCTGTGCCAGTGATGAAAACATCCAGCACCTGCTTGTTGCCCAAGACCTAATCAAACATACCCATCTATTAATGTCTATCAAATTAAATCTGCCCATCCTAACCCATCGACTGAAATGGAAATCAACCCTCAAGAAAAAAGAAACACATTTTGCTTTTCCAACAATTCACTTCAAAATGTTTCCTAATAAAATAGTTGTACATCTCAATCCATTTATAGCAAAGATTTTCAAAATCGAGGTGTTGAAATTGGGACAAATCTTTGGTTAGCAATCGCCAATTGTGAGGATGATTTTTTAAACAAAGACAAAGTTCATGACTCCAATCTTCAAGACCAGGCTTTCCTGTTAAACCTCAACCCACGCTAAATGTAGCGGCTTGACCTTATGTACCCAACATTGCCTCTCCTTATGTGGACCCATATGATCTTGAGTGTTTAAGCTCATCTTCTCCTCTCATAGATAGTTCGAATTTAATTGTTTCTATCACTAATGAAAAAGAAAGGAAGATTGTTGAGCAAGGTACCACTTGGGAAGGAAATATGGGAAGTTCATCTTTGGAAGAAGTCATCTTTCTTGGTTGTGAAAATGAGCAAGAAGTCAATCTTGAAGAATTGATGTACCGCCCACGAGCAGAATCTCGTCATTGTTCATGGGAGAAGACTTCATCGTTGACACTAACTCTCTACAAGCCAAAAATGAAGGTGATTTCAAGCTTGTTACTAAACATAAAACCAAGCATCACATGGTAACAAGAAGTAGATCTAGAGGGCATTAGTCTTTTATTTGTTTTCTTTTCGACTAAAGGGGCTCAAATGTCATTCCATTTTGTGCTGATCCAATCCAAATTAACCACAATTAGGTTCCTTTGGAACTCTAATCGGATTTAATTAAGTAAAGTTTGTTCTTACACTGCTTTCTTTCCAATGGAGGTTCAGACCTAGTCCCCCTCCTTTGTTTGTATTCCTTGTTTTATTATTAATAAAAAACTCCACCTCGAAGGTTTGACGATAAATGAATAAATAAATAAAGAATTATCTTCTACCGGTACTCGACATCATATCTGCGAGGTGAGTCAAAGTTGATAGCAAAGAATAAGAACAGCGGTCGTGGTGAGGATAGAAATAGGGAAGCAAGCAGGATGTACTGTATTTCACTCATTAGGGGAATTTCAGTCCAAATATCAATCACGTAAAATGGGTAAATGTTTAACATAAGCTTGGGATTGTTAAGAGAGTTAGTCATTTTTCTTTAAGGCCGCAACCTACAGAACAAAAAAGAGCAGAAAAATACTTGTGAAGTAAATTATCTTTTTATCTGCATGGTAACCTCAGTTGTTTTAGTTGACATCAAACTGTAAACCTGGAGACCAATGCACCCTTTTCATTCACCAGAAAAGCATAACTTATTTATTTTCTCTTTAATTTACCAGTTTTGTATTTTATCATCTTACTTTCAGGAGAAAGCTTTGAGCAATGTGCAGCCAGAGAAGTTAAGGAGGAAACTGGTCTGGACATCACACAAACTGAGTTTCTCACTGTCCCAACATTGTCCTTTCAGAACCAAAGCCATTACAGTTGATTTCCATCCTCATGCGTGCAGTGGTTGCAGATCCTAATCAGACTCCCATCAATCTTGAGCCTGAGAAATGCGATGGTTGGGATTGGTATGACTGGAATGATCTTCCAAAACCATTATTTGAACCGTTAGAAGCTGTTGTGTTGCGTGGTTTCAATCCTTTCCCATCCCATTAGATGGTGATCGAGATTAAGTATTGCACAGTTATCCAGCTGCCTATGCCTCTCTTTGCAATTAACTTTATCTAGGATAATATATGGCAGAGTCGAAAATGATGCTTGGGTAACTAACCAGAATGCGATTGCAAAATTACAGGACAGGTTAGCTGATTGTTGCTGAATGTGATTTTCTGATCAAGCATTTGAATGGAGTGGCCTACTTGATCTGTTTATATGCATTGATTTTTATTACTTGCTTTACTTTGTTAGTAAACAACACATTTGAACGATATAGAGATTTCTCTTGCCCCGTCTTTCATCTTTTCCCTTTCCAACTCGCCCAGTATTAAATCCGTTAAGTCCAACACAGTCGAGTAGTTCTTATCATTTTTTCTCAAGTTCGTGGTTGCAGTATTACTTCTATCTATGAATTGCCTATCAAATTTACTGTCGAGCATGCACGTTTACACCGCTTTAAATTGCTATGTGCTTTATCTTGACTACAAGGATACCTTGAACATTAATGCTCCATGACACAAAATAGATTATAAATTGGTTTGGAATGATAGCATATAAAGTTATAATGGTCTTACAAGTCTGAGATTTTTGAGGTTTCTGGTAAATAACCAAAATTTAAGGTTTGCTGAGGAGCCAAACGAAACATGACTTGGAGCATCAGTCCCTAACATTTGAGATTTTTGATATTTGGGTCACTAACTTTTCAGCCCTTGTTCCCACTATGTCAACCCACTGTAAAACATGATTTGTAGCCACAGCCCCTTAAATTTAAAGCCGTTGACATTTGGGTCTCTAACTTTCAGCCCTCCATCCCGCTCTCTCACCGCACTATGAAACATGATTTGTATCCGGTCTCTAACGTTTAATGTCATTGACACTTGGGTCCCTAACTTTTCACAGGCTCTCCCACCACACTCTTTAGTCACTATCATCGTCATTAAGCATACAGGGGATAACTTCATCAAAAATACATTGTCAAATAATGCTGTTTGTAATCATTTCATAGAACACAAGCGTTTATGTGTCACTTAGATGATTGTCACATTCTCCTAATTTAGATATATTTCGATTCATTAAAGAATGTAGCAATGATCTCACCGTCACATTAGATATTTATCAATAGAAAATGAATATCATTATTCTTTTCAAATTGTCCAAATATTAGAAAGGGCAAACCTTCTTGGCCAGGCCCAATAGCACGGCTCTATTAGAAATGAGCCTATTGATTTTTATCGAAGAAGAATTGTAGAAAGGTTGTCCTAATTGGCATTTCCAAGGTAGCCACAATCTGCAGCGATTAAATTTATTACATTTCTATATTTTATTTGAATATTCAGTTCAATTCCGTGGGCACCAAACATGATACAAATACAATTGATTGACACAGAATTACAGTAATGGAAAGGTACAATCACTGGGTCCAATCCAATTCCAACTTGTTCACTAGCATACCTTTAATTAGGGCTCAATTATTGAGCTCTTAGCCCTTAATTATTCCCGCTACGTTTAGGAATTGTTTGATAAAGTTTTTTGAAAAGTGATTCTTTGAACAGTATTTTTTGTTACTTTTATTTTTTGGTAAATGTGTAAGGAATAGTTACGAGAAAAATGTGAAAAATAAAATTTTTTGAATTATACTACAGTGACATAATATTTAACACAATGATTGATATAATATTACATAGTATTTTATCATTGAATTATTTTTAACATAATCAACTTTTTCATTCAATCACATCTTGTCAATTAACATTATGTCACTCCATCCGTTGACCACTTTCTGTCAAAGTGGCATGACCCAAATTTTTTTTTGGAGAGTCGGTTATTGAAAATTAGCAGCAAAGGAATGATATAATGATTCTATTATATGCTAATATAACAATTAGTATCAAGTATATGAATCACTTCTTTGGATTTTACAAGGTGTGTAACTATATTATAATGTTAAGGTGGATTTCATATTTCCTTAATTAACATGAACATTAGAAGTCGGTTTCATAGTCTTAGAGGGCAACTGAACTAACCTAGTTTTAGCTATAGTGGTTGGTTGTAGATCACTATTAGTTGACCCATAAATTTTTGAACCCAACCCACCCCAAAATATTTATTTATTTAAGAGTAGTAGCTGTAAAAGGTTAGGTTAGTATAATCGAGCCTTAAATTCAATGGGGTTTGACCTTTTAAGCATTGTGTGGTGCATACGGTTGTGGGACAAACACAAAATCAAATCCTCAATCTTTAATCAAGAATCTATCTTGTCTAAATTCAACATATACAACTAGGTAATGATTATGGTGTGAGTGCACTATCTTTATGGTATAAGATTTATTGGCTCAATGTTAATTGTCATCATTGCTCCACACATTGTGTTGACATTGTGGATGGATCATCATCTTTTGAATTGATACTAGTGTATTAAAAATGATAGAAGTGATGTGTATGAGCTGATTGATTGATTAATTGTATTTTTAATTAAATTTAAGTAATTTATTGTTAAATATATAGAATAATGCTTTTTTGTCAAATGAATTTACTTACATATGCATTAGTGGCATCGAATGATTGATGAAAAATTTGTTTATTTTTTAAACTGTTCAATGACAAATTGTTATGTGTCATTAACCAAGATGGTAAGATTTTTCCACAATTGTTTAATAAAACAAAAAATAAAAATCAATGACATGTTTATCGAAGAGAGTCTCTCTCGCACGTGCAGCTTCTTTTTTAAGTCGATATTGATTGTTTTACCGAGTTCTTTTTTTTCTTTTAAGATTTTGCTCACTTTGTCGCACTATGCGACAAACATAATAATAATTGGAAAACATATTTTTGTGATTTAAATCAAACATAATCAATATGACTGTAAAGAGTATTTGAAAAATGATAAATGTTATAAATATCAGTTCAAACGTTACTATGAAAAGTAAAATTGGGAGTAATAATTTTAGTCCAAAGTTTGTCTAATAATAGGCAAACAAAAGCGTGGCTAATGGGGGCTCGTGGATATGTGTGCAGCAGTGTACGAATTGATATTGGGTGGTGGTCCAAGTGGGTACGGTTTGGTCTGGCTTTACCTGCCTATAAACTGTTTCCAATGCAACCCGTTTTAGTCAGTCAAGGTGTACCTAGCTACTCTCTCTACTTGTGCTTATTTTGGATTAATTCGTAATTAATACGAATCAAAGAATAAAAACTGGAATACATATAATAAAAGAGTAATGCTATCGAGGCACCAGCACGGTGATAAGTTATTATTTTTATTAAATTTCAAAAAATGTCTACTTTTCCATGGCCATTTGCAAAAATGACCAAAATTTCTTACATATCTATTTTACTAAAATTTAGACCAAAATGCCCTTAATGAAAATTTCAAATTCCACTACTATTACAAATATTCTCATATAATAATTCAAATTATGTAGCAAATAGAAATTTGACACATAATCTATGCTACTTATTTGAAAAAGTACAAATATTAATTCATGTATTAAATGCTACCTACTCCTTAGAAATTAATCAATGACCACCAATTTTTTTTCATGATTTTACACCAGGGTCGTGATTGAGACGGAGGTCCATGCCCAAAATTTTGAGGAGTCCATGTTTTGTCCCCTTTTTTTTTCTTTAACCTAAAACTTGACTCACTTCCTTCCACATTTCAGGCACCAAAGGCAGACGTAAGAATCTGTAGCTGTGCCTCCTGTGCGCCTGTGCTACAGTGGAAACTAGAAGGTTCGATCGTGAGAGAGAAAACCGTGACTAAACCTCCGTCCTCCAGCAATACGGACCCATCATAATTCATAAATTAACAAAGCCCTTCGCCCGCCAAATTCAGATATCTTCCAATTTCTTTTTATTTCGAGAAAATTTTCGTATCATTTATCAGTTACATATGTTTCCGCTTGATTTTGATTAAAGTATAAACAAGAAAAGCCGATGAATCTGTCTGTTTATATTCAGCTACGAAGAATCAGCTTTTGTGCATTTGGGTTCATTCAAAGGTAATCAGGGCATCCTTTTTGTAGATTCTTTTTTAGCTTGTAGTTATATATTGAGAATGTAGATTTAAATTTTTGTTCTAATATTATTTATAGCTGTAGAAGATCAATTTTTTTCCCGTGTGACTGCTGGTATTCATAGGAAAAATTGCTGAAAATATGTTTACTACGCACTTATCCTTTAGCTAATGAAAATACAGGAGTGCTAGTAGAAAAACTTTGGCCTCGTTAAGAGATTATTGTTAAACTCATCTGGCTTTAGAAATAATTAAGCTTTTCTAAATAAACTAATCTCGTTTGAGCACTGAAATTATGGTAAATTTTTCCATTATGCGTGTTTCTGTTGTAACTTCAATTAGATCCTCTGTTTGCAAATGGCAATTCCATTTCAGGTTAGTGGTTGAAAGTTAAAATAGTAAGCGATAGATTCTTTGTTCAGATATCTTATTTTTCAATTGAGGGGTGGGGTGGGAATTATGGTTAGTTTGAGCTGACTCAAGGTACCTTTGAAGCTGTATGGAACTTATGTACATATAATTGTGAATGAATAAGTGAAACATAATTTTAGTTGTACTTAAAACTAGGACAAACTTAAGAAATTCCTTCATTAATGGGGCAGCAAAGTTTAGTTGTCCTCAGATGATTGCTAATTATAACTATGCATGTGGCATTGTGAAGTTAACATCTCATACTTATTCAGTAACTTAATATTTCACGCACTTAATGATTGGAAGTTCAAAAGTTCCACATTTTTATAATAAAGGCATCGAAATATAAAATGCAACAGAGGGAACCATCTTTTGTTCCAACAGTCACGAGATCTCTTGCTATATGAACCTGATCAGAGAGCACTTAGACTAGGCAACATCTGTGCAAGAGTAACATTTAAATGCTAAGAGAATTGGGTTGTCAAATCTGAATGGAAAAATCTAGATCCTTTGAAACTTGAAAGTGACTTACCATTCTCACAGCTCCTTCACCTCAATTTATAGTTTTTTATTTCATTTATGTACATCCAGTTGGTGTTGATATAGTTCTTTCATTTTTGTTAAGCATGCTTGAAAACATGGTAACTATTTTGAAACTTGTTTATTTTGTACATAAATCTTTTCAACGTATCCAAATATGCAACTTGAAAAACTACTTTTTCTAGATAGTCACAGAGCTCTGTTCGCTGAACAGAGGGGGATGGTTACGCTTAAGTTGGGGCGAACTGAGAGAGGAAATGAGCTTGAGATTCAATGTTATGGAAAGGGAAATGGGAGATCATGTGTTTTGTATGAAGGACCATGTTACAGATCAAATAAGTATGATGAAACGTAGGTTAGAGGATGTCGTGACAGAAATTGGGGGGCACAAGGTGAGTGATGACTACGATGGATTTGGTTGTGGGGATGTGGGCAATGAAGATATGCATGTACGTGATGATTATGATGATATATCGTTGCCGAACACTACATATGACGAACAGCATGTCGAGGCAAGCGACATGGATGCTTGTAATGTCGATGGCTCGTTCGGAAGATCCTCAGATGTGGTTGCCCCAACCGTAGGTCCACCTACCGTCAATGTTCCACCGCCATCCCGACCTCGATCCATCAGGGTGAAGGTGCCGAGTGCTAACACTAGGACTCCGTTTACACGATCTGGTAGTCGAACGAGTAAGAGGAATGAGTAGTTACTTTACAATGTTTGTGTAGCATGGTATTGTTTTTGGAAAAATTATTGACATTTGTCATTTTGTTTACCATCATTAGGCAGATATTTTGGTTGATGGTATAGTTGTTAGTATTGATGTATAATTGAAATTGAGAAAATTGGGCATTTTGTCATTCAGTTACATGCATGCTGTTCTGGTCTCACATTATGTATACATTTACGAACTATCGTTCCTGACAGTTGAAATATCAAGTGTCGAGATTGGCAGGTATCCAATGTTGAGAATGACAGACAAAATGTCGAGAATTCGTATGACATGTAGAGAAATCTCATGTGTCAGACGAAATGTCGTTCTAAACAAATGTAATGTCAAGTGTCGATATGATCCGAAAACAAATATCGATAACAACTTTTCAAATGTCGAGAAATGCATGAAATGTCGAGAAAATGAATTGAAAAATACGTACATTTCAACCATACAACAATTCAATGGGCTTTAATATGAAATTACTAGCTTTAACTACTTGTTCCATAAAAATCCTAGTCATTAGGAAACCCAACCGAGTAATACATTAAGAACATTACAATTGGAAACAAAAAAAGATAGGAAACATGTAATGCATCAAAACAAAAATTCAAAACACTGATAATCCATATTAGCAAATCAGTTCATGGTCAAAAAGACGGTATGTCATTCAAGTGCACGTGTTACTCGAAGGTGTCGAGTTCCTACATGTTTGTCTGTTGTGTCCAGACCCTCGACATCGACCACATTTTCGTGTGCTATCCAACATGTCCTTCGTGCTCACCATCATCATATTGATCTGTAATTACACATAAAGCTGCTTGTGTGTGAACAGAAATATACCATTGCAAATTCTCATCGTCGGCTACATCAACAGGGGGTATATTCATGTTCGGAACTTTAAATTTCAATTGAATTCGAAACTTCATTCTTTCAATATTCAATTTCTCGAATAATGTGTGTACACGCTCTTCATATCTAATACACGTTGAATAACAATTGATGTTGTTCGGTCCCCTAACCACTTCCACGTGTCGTCCATGTTGACGAATGTACCACCGTACGATACAATGAATNGAGGAATGAGTAGTTACTTTACAATGTTTGTGTAGCATGGTATTGTTTTTGGAAAAATTATTGACATTTGTCATTTTGTTTACCATCATTAGGCAGATATTTTGGTTGATGGTATAGTTGTTAGTATTGATGTATAATTGAAATTGAGAAAATTGGGCATTTTGTCATTCAGTTACATGCATGCTGTTCTGGTCTCACATTATGTATACATTTACGAACTATCGTTCCTGACAGTTGAAATATCAAGTGTCGAGATTGGCAGGTATCCAATGTTGAGAATGACAGACAAAATGTCGAGAATTCGTATGACATGTAGAGAAATCTCATGTGTCAGACGAAATGTCGTTCTAAACAAATGTAATGTCAAGTGTCGATATGATCCGAAAACAAATATCGATAACAACTTTTCAAATGTCGAGAAATGCATGAAATGTCGAGAAAATGAATTGAAAAATACGTACAGTTCAACCATACAACAATTCAATGGGCTTTAATATGAAATTACTAGCTTTAACTACTTGTTCCATAAAAATCCTAGTCATTAGGAAACCCAACCGAGTAATACATTAAGAACATTACAATTGGAAACAAAAAAAGATAGGAAACATGTAATGCATCAAAACAAAAATTCAAAACACTGATAATCCATATTAGCAAATCAGTTCATGGTCAAAAAGACGGTATGTCATTCAAGTGCACGTGTTACTCGAAGGTGTCGAGTTCCTACATGTTTGTCTGTTGTGTCCAGACCCTCGACATCGACCACATTTTCGTGTGCTATCCAACATGTCCTTCGTGCTCACCATCATCATATTGATCTGTAATTACACATAAAGCTGCTTGTGTGTGAACAGAAATATACCATTGCAAATTCTCATCGTCGGCTACATCAACAGGGGGTATATTCATGTTCGGAACTTTAAATTTCAATTGAATTCGAAACTTCATTCTTTCAATATTCAATTTCTCGAATAATGTGTGTACACGCTCTTCATATCTAATACACGTTGAATAACAATTGATGTTGTTCGGTCCCCTAACCACTTCCACGTGTCGTCCATGTTGACGAATGTACCACCGTACGATACAATGAATCTCATAACATCTCCCATATCTGCATGCCATAAACAAAAAAATTATCAGCTAATAACATCTCCCTAGCTACATGCAATACGTGAAACGTTGTACCCAAAATGTTCCATAAGTTTGTTTACTGTTTAATGTTATTCTCTATATTTGAAAATTTCAGAATTACATTTAAACTATCATTCTCGACGTTTATAAAATGTCGAGAATGATATGACGGGATTCACTTCAACATATGCATTTATCATCTTCTTTAACTTCAACCACCATTTTTAAAAGAATTAATTCAATCATTAATGACATTCTCAATACAGAAGTACATGAAATTATTATCTACCTAAGTGATTGAAGAATGATGTTACAACAAATATCTACTACTTGTTTGAATAATCAAATTCAATGAAATCAAATATATAACAACTACTAAACCTTAAACTTATCCATAAAAATATGATTTTAAAGAACCTTCTACCAAAAAATAATGAGAGCCGAATCTACTTCAAATTTGGAGGGGATTAAATTTGTTGACTTGAAATCAAATCAAGCCTTCAAAGTGGGGAATCATATACTTCTTTGTTTTTTCAATTTTCCTACAATAATTGGTTAATATTTAATTAAAAATGTAAGCAAATGAACTTACCTTGGTAATGGATACAAGTATGGAGGCTTCTCATGGAAGCCACTTGTTTTTCTTGAAATATGTGTCAAATTGGGGGGAAAAAATACAAATAGAGTAATCATTTCACTAAGGGTAAAATAGATAATTTGGGAAAAAAATTGATAATTTTTGCAAGAATTATAAGAAAATGACATTTTTCAATTCACACCCATAAAATTAGCCATTTTTGAAAATATCCCTTTAATTAATTGTAGGATGTGAATATTATCATCATCTAAATTAATGCTAAGAATCAATATTATTACGTAGCATTATTTCAAGTAAAATATGCACAAATTTATCGTGTTTACCTCAAGAAAAATAGACTTTCAATATCATAAGTACGCTTCTATTGCATACAACATCCTCCAAAAAAAATTTGTGTATGGGTAGATGATCTAAATATCAATGTTACATGAAATGGAAAAGATATTCATAACACTTTCAAAATTGACAAATAAATAGTTTTATTTTTTTATTTCATTTTACACATACTAATTCAATCTTAATTTGCCATTTAACCTCTATCTTTTTAGAGTTACTATTAGGATTTTCTAAAATATTTCCTAATAGATGAATGGAGGGTCGTCCTGTGATTTTCGGGGTTTGAGGTGAACTTCATAAATTAGGCCCCAACGTAAATGTAAAATCCAACAGTGTATTATGTAACAAATTGCTAACTTAAAACTGAACAGTAAAACAACAAACAAATATATTATACAAAAAAATTATATTATAAATTAATAAAACCTGCAATGTTTTAAACAATCAAGTAAATACTATTCACCTTGTTATTTTAGAGGTAAAAACATTAATCAAATCTGAATAATTTAACTGATCAACCATATCTTTATCTATTGATAACATAGCCAATCCATTCTATCTTTCTTGCGACATAGTTGATCGGAGGTAAGTCTTGATAAACTTCAATTT
>CAIGRB010095089.1:55963-73864 GCA_903798255.1 Fraxinus quadrangulata | reverse complement strand
CATGAACTTCGGCACGAGATCTTCCATTTGGAGAATGAACATTAAGATACTCATGTACCTTTCAAGTTGCAGTGTACATATCTATCAAATTCTTTACCGATTTATAACGTGAACTCCAACGAATAGAGCCTGATTTTTGCAAATTACTAATTTGATTGACCCACTTCCAAATTGTCGTTCTCCACTAACCAACATATCCTCAAGCTCTTTTCTTTGAGCAGTTTGTAACACATTAATGCGCTTAGGAGAAGAAGTAATAATATTAATAACATTGTCCAAATGAGAAAAGAATTTCCAAATACAAATCACATCCTTGGCTATAGAAACCAATGTTAGTTGTAGCCAGTAGGCAAGAAGTGGATGTAGTAAGCATATGGACTTTTAGATTCGTCTTGTGCTTCATTGACAAGAATACAAAAGTAATTTTCTCCAAGCTCCTCACGAATCATCGACGCACTCTATTGGCCATAATGTGCAAAATTTCTTTCTGAACATTTGGACTAGTGTATTTAGCATTTTGAGGAGCTTTATCCAATACAACTTCTCCAATTTATGTATTTATTTTTTGCGAAAGCTTTCACTAGTTCAATAAAAGTTCCACGGTTCACTGAAGATGAAGATTCATCATGACCTCTGAAAGCACAACCTTGAAGTGCTAGCCACCGAACACTTAGAATTATTGTCTTCAAACGCATTCGATTTTTTAGAACTTCCTCTCTAGATATAGCATTCATGACTTTATCAATATGTCATGATGGTCTCACTAAATCTTCAGCTCTTCTCACACACATATTATGAAATGATGAACGCATTGAACCCATGTGAGTAAGAAATGCATATTTATCTCCTTGGTTAATCCTCTTCCAATTGTTAAATCCATCCATGACCAATGCTGAACTATTGGATGAATTACCATCATTTAAAAAGAGAAACTAGTAAAAGCAATATGCTTTATCTGTTGAAGGTGAATACTCCAACCATCGAAACTGACTGAACTTTTTTTTTTTTTTTTGAAACCAACGATTTTGATTTCCATATATTGACTTCTGATAATTCAAAAGAACTGGTTGATAAGGCTTTGCTTGTAGATATGACCGTCTAATCTCATCTTGTAAATTAATAGGATGTTCACTAATGTGCTTCTTTTTTCTCGGATCCCTTTCGATCAAAGTAGATTGTTGCAAATCAGGTTGTGAAAATAAATGAGGCTCAGTTTCAGGAGCTGAAATTGGAGGATGATGAATTGAAGTATCTTCTTCAACTTCAACATAATGCGTACTTGTGGTAGATTCATCTACCTTTTTAAAGAAGGAGAACAATGTTTTCCTTTTCTTGGCACCAGATTGACGATGTTCCATTTTTAACTGTACTGAAGTTGGTCCGCTGAAACAATAATCGCAGCTTTAACTTTTAAACTTTTGGCTAAAATAATTCAACTTTTAACTTTATATAATTATATTAGATGATAGAACAAAAATGCCTTATCTTTATTCAAAAAAACCATTGCAATTTGCAACAGTAGACATGTCAAAATTATATTCCCAACTCCTTAAATCTGCAACAGGCATTTTTGATTTATTTCATACTCGCATCATCCATAAAAACTTACAGAAATGTTAAAATTATACACTAAACAAAATTATACTCACAAAAATTTTGCAATGCCAGAAATAATAAAGATTAAAGAGCCAAAGAGGAGCTCGGCTGCTTGAGTCCGTGGATGCTTCCAGTTCCAGAAATCTGTGCGTGGTTAAGGGTTTTTACTTTTTAATTAGGTGGGTTTGGGAATTGGGATGGAAAATGTTTGGGAATTGGGATTTAAACTTGATCCATTTAAGTTGGGCTAGTGGTTACATATTGAACAGGGCAGTAGTGGGCTAACTTTAAATTAGGGCCGAGCTATAAATTTTTTTTTTTTTCAAAAAACTTACAACAAAAATTGTTTCTGGGCTTGGTGTTATGAAATGGATTGGGCGTCCCAAGGTCCAGCTCAGGCCATGCAATGGGGCGGTCTGCCCCTAGAGCTGTTCTTGACTGCAGGGGACCAGCCCAACGCTGGCCATGCTATGTCTAGAGAGGCTCACACGGCCTTGTTGAGAGGGTGACTCAACACGGTCCAACTAATACTTCTAATGCAACTAGATAAACATTTCGACTTCTTGTCTTCCAGGGATCACAACGTCTAATGATGGATTGGGGGAAACACTTCTTGTTCTACTTCGCGAGAACATCAAAATTGTATATTCACATGTTCAAATTAGTATTTGGATTAATGAGAAATTGAAACTCAAAGTGCATCATCGGAGTTAGAAATTGTTGAAGGGAAAGCTAAAGAATCTTGTTTCACATAGAGAAAACAACAAGACGAACATACTTTTGTTTCTCTCTGTGTGTGTGTGTGGGGGGGGGGGGGGGGGTGGGGTGTGGGGGGGGGGGGGGGGGGTTGACAATGCCAATAATTATGTATAGCTAGGTGGGTTGTTGGGTGTATTCACTAAGGACTGCTAATTATATGGGACAAAGAAAACAGCAGTCATGTGGGCAATACATGCAAATGTTGCTTTATTTTTGACTTAGAAATTTTTTGATGGATACTACTCATGAATAGTTGCAATGTATCATTATTGTATATGCAAAAACTCAAATCTTGATATTATAGGAATTTAGAGTGTGAACTTTCTCGAGGATAGCTCGCCCGATTGAGTCAAATTTGAAAATATGTTCGATCATGGGTCACCTCTTGTTGGATAATGAGTTATTGACTCGGCTAATTTGACTTAATAAAAGAAAATTTTCAATCATGAGTATATTTTAAACTCGAATGAATAGAAGTGTAAAGACGTGTGGAGCTACTTAGGTGCAAGGTAGCTTAGACACATTTAGTTTGGGTCGGACTTCTAGGGTCTACTTAATATAGGAGCTTGTGGCTCAGTCGAATAAAGATTAAAAGAGAGAGAGAGAGAGAAGAGAAAACATTCCCATTGGACCTAGTACTATGAACTAGTTGTTGTCTGTCGTTTAGCAAGAAAATAAAAAGAATCTACTATTAATTAAAATATATATAGTATCGTTATCAAATTAGACTTAACACATATAATATAAAATATGAAGAGATTTTTAACTATTTGAGTTCTTTTGTGACAATTCTTGACTTATTATGTCAAGTCAATAGGATAATTAGGAATCAAGGATTAAATACATTAAGATGAGAGAACCTAATGAAAACTTTAGTTTTTGGTTCGATTTTGAGACTCAACTCGTATTGTAAACTTATGCTTTTCTTTTTAACAATGATTTTTGATGATTTGATAAAATAAATAATGTTTTTGGGTGACAAGTTTGACTTTTTATGGTGCCATATAGAATTTAATGTTAATTTCTTTGATCGAGTAACCGTAAGTGTAACAATTAGATGCTTGAATGACTATTACATTAAGAAAATAACGTCAATGACTATTAAATAATTATTCAAAACTCCAATAATCATTTATATAGTAAATCCTTTTATTTTTATTTATTTTTTATTTTTGAGTAAGCAAACCTTAGTTTATAATAACTTTATATATGTAATAAAGACAGAAGAAGAAAAAAGACTAGTCACCAAACTTTGTGTGATGGACCGAGTACCATGAACCAATACCTAGAAAAAGAACTAACATTAAGAATACATAGTACAAGACACAATATCAAATTGTAAAACACAAAGAGATTCTTGACAGTTCAAGTTTATTTGTGGAATTCTTGAGTGGATCTTGAAATCCATAATGTTAAATTCAATCAAACTCGAGCTTAAACTCAAAAGGTTCAAACAACTATTATGAATCCCTTCTAAGATTATTTATAATTTTTTCCAGTAGATCCAAGAATTATGGTGGGCTATTAAGAAAAATGACTTAATTTTCAGATTGCGGGCTGCAACTCTTTATATGGAGGTGTCAAATGAGCCAAAATTGAACAGAGTAGAGTCGCTCGATTGGCCTGCTGCCGAGCTCAACTTGGCTCGACCCACCATGCGAGCCAGCTTGTTTCAAGGAAGTTGGGCTCGGTTCGCACTACGAGCTCATTTCTTGGCGGGGAGAGCTGAGCCAAGTCAACTTGCGAGCTACTCGTGAATTGATAATTTAATTTTATTTTTTGCCGGAAATACGTCAATTCTTCCACTTTCCACCCCTATATTTTTTATATCACTAAAATAGAAACTCCCAAGAATCTGTTGCTTCAAACTCCCAAGACCTCACAGTGTCCACAAAGCTCTAGCAGGAATCCCGCCGGGAAAAATGTGCAGCATATCCCCATCACGCGTGGCTGTGCAACACCCCAACGCATCCACACAAATTTCACAGTATCGTATCAAACAAAATTCAGACCGGTTTTCCACTATAGAGAACCCCAATTGCTTCAAATCTTATGTTCATTCCATCACAAGTTTTTGGTGACCTAAAATGTTTTTGAATATTTTTAGATGGGACGAGTAATATGATATCGATTAGGATGTGTGTATTTGTTCGTGTCAAACTTTTGTTATTCTTAACGTAAAAAAATATAGTAAATATACAACTATAAATAACAAAGTTGCACACATGTTTTGTCTGGTTTAAATTTGGCTACCATACATGTTATCCAATCAAAGTGATTGGTCAGCAATGCCTCATCGTATGTTGGGTTAACTATTTCGTTGACTTCTCGTACCAGTGAGTCCTGTCTTCTTCGGAGTATGCTAAAATTGGTCCATACCCTCTCTCTCTCTCTCTCTCTCTCTCTCTCTCTCTCTCTATGTGTATGTATGTTTCTAAATATATATTTTTTATTTTTTTTTTCACACGCATACACACACTAGGAGAGTCAAGACTGTATTTAAAACCAGAAAGCAAGCCCACTTCTTTCTCCCATGCACTTGCCTGGAACATCTCCAACACTACAAATTTAGTGTGTTGCAGTTTTCCAACTGATCTCATGCCTACCTTATCCCTTTGTCCATAACATGTCTCAAAACACTTGTTTTGCTTCCTTCATTTAAATCCACTTTCTTTCCACACAACACAGTCAATCAAGATCATAGATTTCCGATAACTATTCTCTACGTATTCCTTCCTAACTTCATTCTACAATTATCTTCTGAACATAATGTCGAGTAGGAGATCTCGTTTGAGGCAGACTTCGGGAGTTGTTTCGAGGATAAACGACGATCAAATCATCGATCTTGTGTCCAAATTGCAACAACTAATACCTGAGATCCGCAATAGGCGTTCAGACAAGGTAATTAATTTTTTCACCGTATATTTGTTCTCTGTGTGTATGTTGTTAACTCATTCACATTTTGTGTGGCCTTTGTCCTCTTTACTAGATAAGTCTGGTCCTGCAACTCATGTCGACAACCCCACAAGTCTCATTTGTTCACATTATTTTGAGATGTGTGGGACTATGTTGATCCCTTTCGGCACATACATTAAACGGTATTGAACAATATTATATTAAAGAAGAAAAAATAGTTAAAATATCGTATATTGTAGATGTTCATGTGTACCAATGTATAACTTCTTCGTAGGGTTAAATACAATGCCGGTTATTAAACTTAAAACTTTGTTTATTTTCTGTCCCTCCGTGCATGTATGTTAGTTTGACTAACGAAAAAGACTATGGCAATCAAGTTATTTACAGTTTTTCTTATAGTTAAACTAACGGACATGAATAGAACGACCAAATTCTAACAAATGTTTAAGTCAACGACCAATTTGAAACAAAATTTAAGTTCAGTAATCAAATTACGACAAAAAAAAGTTCAGCGATTTAGCGAAAAAATTCACAAACAAGGCATTTCAACCCTTCTTTGCTCGTGATCCATATTTATATGTATTCAAGGTCATACATACACACAAGAGCATGTATTTGTTTAGAAGACAGCAAGCAAGAGAGCGCGCCATTTTTTTCTTTTTTCCTGTGCTAATCAACGTTAAAAATGACAGGCATCGGCTTCAAAGATCTTGCAAGAGACTTGTAACTACATTAGGAGCTTGCACCGAGAGATTGACAACTTAAGTGATCGATTGTCCGAGCTTTTGGATTCAACAGACAGTGACAGTGCTCAAGCAGCCATAATTCGGAGCTTACTAATGTGATAACTACACAACTTCGATGTTTGTACCTTAATGAGGCATTAGTTTGGGTTCCATAGAAATCCTATATAAATCATTGCATCGCGAGCTAGTCGGTTCGTGCTTAGCTCACCTGTACTATCGGGTATTCACAACATTAGTAGTTGGTTCAATGCGTTCTTCAATTTTTCGATATTTGGCTACATCACTTGCCTTTGATGTCTCGTATATTTTGGTCTTGTACTTTTCAGTTCTAATTTCTAAACTTGAGGATGTGCTAAGTTTGGAATAGTTTCTAATTTTAGTATTGTTTAAGAGTTCTCTATTTTAATATTCAACCTTAATCCCGACATGTCTCCAAATTAGACAAACAATCCATCAAGATGCCAACCGAAATTGGATCACATCTAGCAAAAAGCATTGAATTATCCGCAAATGCCAAGTGTGTAATCTTTAAAGGGCCACATTTGAGATGATAGTTAAACTCACTATTCTCCGTAGCTAACTATTCACACGTCATCAAAGTCCAACGTAATTATTAACAGACAAGTCTATGAACTTCTAAAGTTTTAGTCTTCGAGTGCAAGAAAAAGGAATTTATCCATTTTTCGCGATCCCAATGACCATAAAATGCATAAAAAGGGGGGAAAAAAAAAACCGGCCCAAATTGTTGTAGGGACTGATGAGGCTTTGCACTGGGACAACTCTAGACCCATCGACCTAGACGGTCCAAAATTCTTTTGAAGACAACATAGCAACGACTTTATTGTCGTCGGCAAACTGCCAATCAACGACTCTATAGTCCCTCTTGATACCTCTATATGTGAAAATGATGTTTATTGTGAGGAAAAAAATATTAAGTAGAGATTTGGAGCCTTCAATTTGGACAGAAATCTAAAGTTCTGTAGACATTAATAGATGCATTTAATTTTCTTGCCATGCAAATTGGGGAATTTTATTGGACTTTTGGACCATCACCTCTAGATTTAAATCGATTGATTGATCGAGTTGTTAGGTGTTGTCCCATTCTTTCTCAAACCTAGTTAATAAGAAAGCAAGGCCGTATTGGACGGCGTTCGATTTGAGCACTCGTAATGGGTCAATCTAACCTAGTTGGCCACTTGTATCTAAATTCTACAAAAAGACATTACGAGAGACTATATAATTTGAAATGGCGCAGTGAAAAAAATTCGATATTTGGAAAATACACTTAGATGATTGAAGTCTCCTTGAAAGATTTGGAATTTCATCCATTCGATTTACGCGGCTTATTATGACCTAATAACAATCCTACTTCTAGAGAAGAAATCAAAGAATTCCGATCAAGTAGGCAATTTTAAAATAATAATGTGAATATTACACTACACCAAAAATGGCCTTTTGCAACACGTAAAAAGCAATTTATTGATTAAATGTTACTAAAGGGGTTTATCGAAACATTTTAACAAGTTAATGTTTCTATTGGTTAACATAATTGAGCTTTCGCAACATTTTTAAAATAAATGTTTCTAATATCGCATTTTGAAGCATTTTATAAGTGTTGCAAAAAGTTTAAGTTTTCGCAACGTTTTTTGAACGTTATTGAAATCTGATTCTATAGCAACGTTTTGAAACTCTCAATATAAAGACTTTTGCAACGTTTATTGACTATTGCGAAGAGATTACTTTTTGCAACGTTTTTTAATTATTATGAAAAATTTAACATTTTTGGGAAGATGTCCTCCATTGAAGGCTTAATGAATTTCTTATCACTTCTAGTTGATTTCATTGATTTGAATACAATTTACCGAGTTCATAAGATTTAAACGTAATTAAATATTATATTTTCATATATTCGTTGGATTTTTATAAGTATCTATAATTATAAAATGATATAACTTCTTAATAGACCATCTAAAAAGAAAATTCTAACTTTGTAATTAGATTTTTTTTTTTTTTTAAGATTATCGTTTATTACATGAAATTCACGACTTTCTCATTTAAAAAAACTAATTTCACCAATCTACAAAATATTTTTCCATATGAAAAATTGTAACAAATTACAAAATATAAAACATCAACATATTATAAATTAGATCAATATAAAAATAAAATTATTTTCGTTATAATGTTGAGTATTACATACAAAGTATGCATTAAATGTTTTACGATTAAAGAATGTATAGTTGGTGAATAGAGCTAAATGGACTAATTCATTTTTTGTTCATAGTTGTCCAGAGAAAATTTTAATTCCAAATTCCAACAAAAATGAGAACTCAATTCCTTATTTCTTTTTTCTCTCCCATTTTGAACTTCAAAATGAAATTAAAAATGAGATATTTTATGACCATTTATATTTAATGGCTCGAAATTCTTTGAATTCTGATGGGGTCATGCTAGAATTCGTAAAGACAATAGTTATATTTAGGAGCTCAAAATTCACTAAAATCTATTAAAATTATTTTTATAAATGAAATTCTTAGAATTTCACAAATTATTTCCGACATCTACATGGGAATCTAATTAAATTCGAGTCGGGAAAACCTAAGTTCATATAGATTTTTAAAATAATTGGAATCAATTATCCATAGTGTCTACGGTGAAATCATGTCGCAGTTTTGGCTTAAAAATGAATTAAATTTACTTTTATTATTACTAATTTTTTCCCGGATTGAAATGAGGTGAAATTTTTCCAGTTAATTTACTTTCTTGATTCTTGATTATAGATGAGTTCTTCATTGAATTATTTTACAATGTGATAATGATATATTTTAATCGATTTCTAAAATTTTGGTTCTACGCTATGGCTTGTTTAATCGTTATGAATTTGATTAATTGATGAAATTGTGCTGAGTCATTTTTTGCTCAATTCCATTGGCCGTGTGCTAATCTGCCATTTTTAGCTATGAACAGAATTTGAAAATATAATTATACTGGATTTGCACAGATCAAGAGTGCAATAACTTAAATGATGGAAATTGTATGTGTTGTGGCGGATCTGAACTCCACGTCGGATGAGCTGGGGTTCCGTTTGACTCGGTCAAAGGAAACTACCTATTTGGGATTCGGACAGGTTAGACTGATCGATCGAGGGGATGACAAGATGGCTTACGACATAGGCATAAGGTCTAAGCGTCATCATGATCTTGCTATAGCCGATGTGACCAACCAATTAAATTCCTTGAAGAGGGTAGTGGCACAAAGTCCTAGGTCAGAACACTGTAACTTGACATGACTAAGATGACCACCCACCTAAATAAAGAGACGTGGGGTAGAAGAAACATGGGGTCCGATGTAATATTCTCTTTATACAATTGCAAAGATCCAGCATTATAACACTTTCATTTACTTCAAATTCAGGAAAGTTGATCAAAGAGCGCCTCATCATTTTTTGACATCCACATAATATATAGTAAAGAAATGTTATTTCAGTAGTGCAGAGTACAAAGAGAATTTTTCTGTTTTCCGTATAGTTTAAATTTCCTATGACTTTTCATCTATGGTCGCCTATATCAATCAAATTAGCTTCCAGAAATCGCTTGGCAAATCTTGCCGGAAGGTCTTCTTGGTCCTATATTTGAAAATCTGAAGAAACTACACTGTTTTCTTGGAACCTAGATATTCCTTACAGTATCTTTAGAACTGATGAAGCTTTGTCGTTCTAACTTGAAAATGTATAGAACTGGATGGGCTGGACAGAGAGAGTCTGGAGTCACCTGGGTTTTGCCTATGGTCCGGTTTCTTTTGTAGAAATGAGCCCCGATGGTTATACTCACTGTCTCTTAATGCTACTAATAAGGACGTCTACGATTTCTGTGATTCTGCAGTGCAATTGAACGTGTTGAAATTCAGTTACCATCACATTTATGTGGTAAGATTGCATTGCTTTGTACAAGTTACTATGATTGTTCGTGGCGCACTTGTGTAACCTTTTATAGAAACAAGAAAAAAAATTGATACAACCTTCTTACTTTTATAACTGAATTTTCCTTCATGCATATAGAACCGGAGCAGCTTATCATTCCATTCCTTGTGTGTGTGTCTCTCTTTTTCTTTGCATTTTCTTCACCTTTTACTTTAATAGAAATAGTTTTTAGACTCTGTAGGCCAGCAGCCGCACTTGGCTAAACGAAAGGATAAAACGGCTTGAATAATCTCCATTTTATCTTTTATGGCGCGTTTGATTGCAAGTATGGAAAGAAAATATTTCTAGGTAATTCAACTGCCCAAAAATTATATGCTTGTTAATTTCATGTGTTTGATTGACTTATTTTATAACCTAGAAAATGTTGTACTTTACCATTTTTTGATGTTTGATAGCTATTATTTTCTATGGAAAAAGTCATCTTTTTTTGCCATTGTTTGACAGACACTATTTTCCATGGAAATTGTCATTTTTTCCATTAAACTTGGTCAATCAATTTTTAGAAGTACTAAACATTGGTGCCTTCACAATTAAATAATATTGCACGCACACTATGATTATGATTTTTTCAAAGAAGTCATATTTCAACGATAATATTATAGAAAATAATAAAATTTATAACAAATAAGGAAAATAGCCTCACCAATTCAGATTTCTACTCATTTATGAGAATTACTTATTCTTAATTCCAATCAAAATTAATTATCAGATAATCAAATAATCAATCAATAAATAATGATCAAATTTTGTCCAGCATATTACATAAGAGCAAAAATTAAAAATTAAAAACAAAAAAATCTCTATTTTAAGAAAGTAGCAATTCAAATCAACATAGATATCATACTTTTACACATGTTTGTTGAATTATCGAAGCACGTCATCTCGAAGTAGTGGAGGTGGATCACGACCAAGATTCTCAAATACTAAATCACGTATGAATTCTTCATTAGTCAAGCTCATAAATACTCTAGCTAGACTCTTATCCGATCGAAATACTTTCATGAATTGCATTATATCACGCTTGTCTATGTTCATGCCTTGTAATTTTGTAGAACCAATTGTCAATTGATATGGTTTAGCGTATCTAATGTTCCTTGAATCTCCATAGCATTAGCAATTTTTTTTTTGACGATTTGGCAATGCTCGATAGGGTAATGAGACTCTCATCATTGGGTTGGGTACGTCATGTCAAATTTTGTTGGTTCCTCTTTCGACGTTACGCTTAGGAGCACGAATTGGGCTTGGATCCGTATCCAGCTCATTTTGACCATCAACTTCATTCACATTTTCATCTGAAAAATAATTTAAAAAAATTATTAGAATCTTTTATATAATAGGAATCATAAGTGTGTGTTAGCCACTAAGAGTTTGCACATGACAATACAAATCAATACTAGGTCATTAGAGTTGAATCAACCATCACAACCCGTGTCTTCAGTGGCCAAGTTTACCTATCGACCTTAATCTTACGTTTATTTAGTAGACTAGTTTTGAGATGATCAAATTTAGTAGACTGAATGGGAGCTAAAGAAACCATATCACACAAAAGGTCGTATATTTTCAGGGACTTTTTTCATGCAATCTGTATAGTTTAGATCACTCATTTGTGAAGCACGATTCCTTCACACTTCTTGTACTACCACTGATGAAAAGCTTTAAACAGTGATTGAGCTGAAGGAAAACTCGTCCAAACCTCCAACTCTGTTTTCTTTTTGGGAAAAAACAATAAACAGTAACGATGGTAAATAAGATAACTTTCACTGGAGGCAGGGAAAATTGGGAAAAAGAAAAAGAAAAATTCCTCCATTTTATTTTTCGTATAAGGAAACAAATAGGTAGTCTAACAGCTCCTCAGATTCTTTCATAATCTGTTGCTGCATCGAGTCTACTTAATAGCAAGGGGGCATAAAACCACTAGGGGGTCTATACCCTCTTTATTTACCAGAATGTAACACTAGCATCTTCCAAAGCCAACATGGAATGAAATATAATTTCCCAATGGAATGTAGGAAAAAGTCGACATTTAACGGACATTAGAATATAGGAAAAGGGCAGCATCTAACATGGGAGTTGGGACCGAAGTCGAAGTAATTAAATAAGTCTATCATTTTCGGTTAAAGATCAAATTTTTGTGACCGGGTTATTCCATGATAAAAAATACTTTAGAATTTTTTTGTAAGAGATCGATCTAACACTTAAAAAAATTTATAAAATAAAAAATTATAATAATATTTAGAAGAAAAACCAAAAGAGACGCCAATATACAATGCCCAGTAACAAGTAAAAGCTTCAAAAGATGAGAAAATCCAATTTCCCCCATATCATAAAACAATTCAGTGTCCCCGTATCATATTTAGAGTAAAAAGTTCATTAGTCACCGAACTTTGTATATTATCGCGTTATAGTCACTCTATTTTGAGTTGCTTATGAATAGTCACTGAACTTACATAAAAATTATCTCCATCCATCACTCTCAAATAATCGTTTGATTTTTGCTTATGTGGCATGATGGAATTCAGTGTGTGAAATTACAACGTCATTTTTGTCTACGCGGCTACCACGTAAGAAAATTGTTATTGTAAAACCTGACTTTCGTTCCAACCACGATTCCTAACAGCAAATCAGGAGCCCTAACATCAAAAATCCCCAATCCACAAACCCCTAACGTCGCAAATCAAGAAATCATCTCCTTCAATTTCCCCTGAAGGTAATCTGTTGAAGTAATACTGAATTTTGATGGGTATAAACGAGATCTTCTGCCTTATGCAATCTCAAGTGAAAAGATCGAAGCAACTGCCGGGTATATGTACTATCATGTATTCACCATGAATGCTTTCATGAAGTTCTTGCTCGACTCTTGTCTCACCCTCATTCTCTTTAGACAGAAATAGATTGAAGGCCAGATTTTATATTAGGACAATTCTATTTGTACATAATATCTTACATAATCTGTGTCATAATTGACAAATGACAACCTCTATTGGGGGTGCTTGTGGGCACACGTTACGTAACATTATCATCACTAGGGATTACTTTTCTTGTTTATTGACTTCACAATCTCTGTACGAAGTTCCTCCTGTCCATTCTCCATAGGCTCCCAATAAGCCCTTACAAGTGATGGAGACTCAATTGGTTATCCATTTCATTTCCTGGCTATGTCAGCAGCATACCCATTGAATTCTCACTCACATGCACCTCTGAGGAAACATTAGCCACGCAATGTCTAATTCTGAAGCTCGAAAACACACTGGAGAACATCGTCCGAACGTAGGAATTCCGAGACACTTCTAAGGACACGTCTGTTGAGGTGAATGAATAGGAAAAATCATGATCACTAGCCGCCAGAGGGAAGAGATCATCGACCAAAAACCTGCGTGAAGACAGCTAGAACGGAAGGGTAGAGTAAAGACCGAAGGAAATGACAGTTTTTTGGGCTAACATTATCTTACCTTTTTTTGTCTACTAACAGTTTTTTGGGCTAATATGTCTTACCTTAAATTTGTGATTTTTTGGGCTAATATGCTTATGTATGACTTTTTGCAGATAATACATGTGAAGGGAAATATATTCTTGTAATTGTGTCCAAATTTTGCTGCTTGGTTTTCTCTTGAATAGTTGCAAAGCTGTCGATTGAAGAAAAGGGTTCCACATTTGGGATAGCAAATGATTCCAGTGTTTATACTTCTGCGTCCTCTTCATGATCTCTATACAAACTATGTCTATAAACACAGTGTATGAGAGCATCAAGAAATCAAATGTACCCTCATCAAGATTAAAGATGCTCGTGTGTCCTCTAAGCACGCTTAACTCCCAACCCACTCTAAGCAAGCAAAGGCAGGGCCATAACACCACCAAAAATGCAAAAAAAAATGTACGGGAAGTTCAAAAGCTTGGAAAATGACATACAGTATGGTAATGTAATTCGGCAAACTAAAGTTGATTACGAACGTAAACAAAACTTCAATTCATGGCCAAGACGATAAATGTATACCAATTACGACAAGTTTAGTGTCGATTACATAAACGTGGAGTTTGACAACTACATCATAAATCTTTTACTTGGGTACATTGTTGGAAATAATTCATGGATTTGTTCCCTTTTCTTCCCGTTCTCATCCGTAGCTCTTTTCCCTTGCAGATAGTTATGTTCACGATCAAATCAGAAGAGGGTTTCACAGCCTTCAATATGGCAAATGAGGGTGAATATTTGACACGAGTCGAGCAAGAACTTCATGAAAGCATTCATGTTGAATGCCTCAGAGTAGTACATATATCTGGCAATTGCTTCGATCCTTTCACTTGAGGTTGCATAAGGCGGAATATCTCGTTTATACACAGCAAAATTCAGTATTACTTCAACAGATTACCTTCAGTGGAAATTGGAGGAAATGAATTCCTGATTTGCTGGATTGGGGTTTTTTTATGTTAGGGCTCCTGATTTGCTGTTAGGGATCGTGGTTCTGCCTTCAAGGAACGAAAGTCGGGTGTTGCAACAAATGATTTTCTTACTAGGCAGCCACGTAGATGAAAACAACGCCGTCAATTTCACACTGGATTCCATCATGGCACATAAGCAAATATTCAAACGGTTACCTGGAAGTGATGGATGCAGAGAATTTTGCGTAAGTTCAATGACCATTCATAAGCAATTCGAAATAGAGTGATTATAACGTGACATTATACAAAGTTTAGTAATGAAATATTTTACTCTCATATTTATGATATTGTAAATAAATATGGAAGATCATACATTCACAATTTTTAGAATTCGAAAATAAATACACAAGATACATTCACAAGGAAGATTACACAATCACAATTTTTAAAAGTACTGTTAGACAAACCTGAATCAATGCGATCAAAGTCTCGTTGTTGACATTTTGTAGTGAATACGATGGATATGGAAGCACTGATCCGTTTGGGTCTTCGGTTTCTTCTTCCTTCTTCGTGGTTCGGTTATGTGTCTTCTTCCTTCTTTCTGGAATTCTGGTTCGTTTTGTGAATAGATGAGAGAGGGTAAGGGTTTTGTACGTGGGTAGAGAGAGAGAGAGAGAGAGAGAGAGAGAGGGTACATGATTAGGTAGAAAAAGTTTATAAAGCAGAATTTTTGGAAAGTTTGAATTTCATGGAAAAAATTATCATTCAAACAACGCAAAAGTAGGAATTTGGATGCAATAAATGTATTTTTCATTGAAAATATTGGCAATCAAACGCACCGTTACTGTCATTTTGCAATGTTACAGGCCATGTTAGTTAAAACGGGCCGTCCATGTGAGTTGATCCAACTCGGTTTTGGTTTTTGGAGGGAAGAGTTGGATTTTAAGTTTGAAATTTAACCTCCCGCCATCCACAACTGTTATGTAACTTCCACTACAATCAAAAACCATAAGAGATTACGCAAATTTCGTGTAGAGAAAAACACAAAATAAATAAGGGTTGTAGCTGGATATTGATAAAATCTACATCTCAAATTGGATTAATCTTGGATTGTGAACGTCAAATTTCTTCCTTGGTGATCGAGTTTTTGACAAAGAAGTGGGTACAAGACGGCATGGAAAGCAAGGAATCAAACGGCGAGTGATTCAACCTCATTTGGAATTTTCAAGTAAGTTCTACCACTTCAAACTCGGTAGAAAGCATGCTAGTAAGAATTACAGGTCCTACGGTTGTGTCATTGAACTTAAAATGTCCATACTCAGACTACGCTGGGAGCAGTGAGACATTACATATCAGTTTGTATTAGAATTGGTAGACCTTTTTTCCGCTCCCATCATAAATTTTGAATCTCCCCGTGATATGTTTTGGGCATCCTTACTGGTTACTGCTAATCTTATAATATTCATGACATATCTTTCTAGATCTCATGCCTTTCTTATTGATTGTCATCAAGGTGTCGATAGTTCTCAGAAATAATCTATTATAATGAGTAGATGTTCAGAATATGCATTTCTGCTCCGACATCCAGAAAACCTTGTACTCTGGAATTTGCCGTTTTGCTCCACATAAAATTTCTATTTTGCCACTCGTTTTAATCTACCACATGAAATGTTTGGTATATAACATCCGGAAGAAAAATAAAACGCCTTAAATTATCAAAAGTGCATTTCTTATTCAGCGCTTAGGGTAATTCTCCATAAAGAACTTATAATTCCGAAAGTCATTTGTAGTCTTCTCCTTCCTCTACATATTCGTTGCTTAAGGATAAAAGTTCTAATTGTTGGATATTTTCAACATATATGGGGGCCACACGTTGTATATTAAAATATGTTGTGCTATCATTTAAAGGATATTTGTAAATTAAAGTGATCCGTTAAAGATATATTTCTGTATAGTTTAGATCACTCATTAGTGAAGCACGATTCCTTCACACTTCTTGTACTACCACTGATGAAATGCTTTAAACAATGATTGAGCTGAAGGAAAACTCGTCCAAACCTCCAACTCTGTTTTCTTTTTGGGAAAAAACAATAAACTGTAACAATGGTAAATAAGATAACTTTCCTTGGAGGCAGGGAAAATCAGGAAAAAGAAAAAGAAAAAGAAAATTCCTCCATTTTATATTTCGGATAAGGAAACAAATAGGTAGTCTAACAGCTCCTCAGGTTCTTTCATAATCTGTTTGCTGCATCGAGTCTACTTAATAGCAAGGGGGTATAAAACCACTAGGGGGTGTATAGACTTTTTATTTACCAGAATGTAACACTACCATCTTCCAAAGCCAACATGGAATGAAATATAATTTCCCAATGGAATGTAGAAAAAAGTCGACATTTAATAGACCTTAGAATATGTAAAATGGGATCGAAGGAGTTTACTCGGATCGAAGTAATTAAATAAATCCATCATTTTCAGTTAAAGATCAAACTTTTGTGACCAGGTTATTCCTTGATAAAAAATACTTCAAATTTTTTTTATAAGACATCGATCTAACACTTTAAAAAATTATAAAATGAAAAATGAAAATTATAATTAGTAGAAAAACCAAAAGAGACGCCAATGTGCCGTGCCGTGCCGTGCCGTGCGCTGAACAAGTAAAAGCTTCAAAAGATGAGAAAACCCAATTTCCCCAATATCATAAAAAAATTCCCCCATATACTGTAACTAATGTAGAAGAAAACTGAATTTGCCCTGTATCATAAAAAAATTCACTGTTTCCCCATATCATATTTAGAGTAAAAAATTTCATTAGTCATTGAACTTTGTATATTATCATTTTATTGTCACTCTACTTTGACTTGCTTTTGAATAGTCACTGAACTTACATAAAATTATCTCCATCTATCACTCCCAAATAATCGTTTGGATTTTTGCTTATGTGGCATCACGGAATCCAGTATGTGAAATTGACTGCATCATTTTTGTCTATGCGGCTACCACTTAAGAAAACTATTTTTGTAAAACCTAACTTTAGGGCTGGCGTGAGTTGTGTTGGTTTGATTTTGAGTCCAATTCAAACTCAATTCAACATGTTCGGTTTGACAATAATTCAAATAGAAACTAATCCCCTGTTTGATTCACATTATTTTTTTCAATATCATTCTTCTACTCATTTCCAACTACATATTTTTCAATAAAATAATATTTTTCATCACATCAATAACTTTTCATTCTTTTTCAACCACATATTCTCCATCAATCTACTATTTTAAAATATATTATTTGAAAATAATGTGACTCAAACACACCCTAACTCATTCACGGTTGAAATCCAACCCAATTCAAACCGACCAAACTCGGGGTGGTTTGAGTTGGGTTGATTGGTTTGTAATTGAGTCCAATTCAAGTTGTACAATTTTTTTAGGATTAATCTTGGTGTACATTATGGACGCCATAACGGTGTCCATAATGTACACATGGCGGCCCCCTATTGGGGGGGCGCCTGTGGGCCCAGGTGCCCCCCCAATA
>CAIGRB010095089.1:22290-55911 GCA_903798255.1 Fraxinus quadrangulata | reverse complement strand
CGATTTGAAGTTGGATCAATGGTTCGTGGGGTTAAGCTACATTCCAATAGAACAATATAAATTAAAATATTGTAAAATTTGTTAAATAGATTATATCATGATCAAATTAAATATGTATATTAAATCAATCTAAATACATGTTGAATACCTACATATTATACATATTGAATAAAATGAATTCAACCTAAATATTAAAAACGTTAAATCATCCAAACTCAATACAAAAATCTCCTCATTCAATCCAAATGTTTAGTCAAAAATTATGTCAAAAAATCGAGTCGAGAAGTTGAGACACAAGCAGCAATGGGAGGTAAAAAAGTAAAGAGGCAGGAGAGAGGTGAGGCAGAAGAGAATTTTGATCATTAGATTTTATTTGGTTTTAAGTACTAATTTTATTTTTAATATTTTTTAACTTATTGGGTAGAGTTGGATTTGATTGAGTTTTGATAGAGAGATAATTAGGCCAACTACCTTTTAAAAATAACAAATTAGAAAACTACCCCTTAAACTAGATAAAAACTTTTCTCCGTAATTAATACGCTCAATACCCCCAAACCCCAAAACATTGGGAAGCCTCAAATCAGAACCCATAAATCAGGCCAAAACTCTCACCACGAGATCTTCATTTTGCTTCCTTGACTCATTCTTCTTCTCTCCCAGGCGATCTCGTTTGTCTCTGTTTGTTTTCTTGATTTTGGGATAGTTTGTGCCGATTTATTGGAGACGGAGAGAGTAGAGACTGAAAATGAGAATAAGAAATTAGTTGTCATGTGCTTCTTTATTTTGATTTTCGTTTGAGGCAAGATTCACTCAAGGATTCGTTTGAGGGTTTGTTATTTCTTTTCTTTAGCTGTTTGAACCTCTAATATTGGACTTGTGGAGAGAGATCCCAAGTTGTCACTATCCATTGTGGTTCTTTCGATGGCTCGAGGAGAAATCGAGATTTAGCAATGGTGCCAGTTCTTGGGATGGAAGCAGTGGTGTTGCTGAGAGCGAGTCTTTCAGAGTAAATTAGATTCCAATTTTTTAGCTTGGCATGTATATATAAACTCTTGAAGGTATAATATGCTGATTGTGAAAGGAAAAAATGATGTATTTTTTCTTTTTAAAAACCAATCTGAATGTTCATCATTTTATTGAATTTTTAATTTGTGATATAAAATTTAGAGCTACGAACCAACGTTTATGGTGGTTATTTTTCAGAATTTTGCTATTGTACTTATTTATAGCTAGCTGATCTTTTTTGTCACACGTAGTATAAATTTCATTTCTCCTTTCTGCTATTACTTTTGAGCTAATTGTTTTTGCCTCATTGGCAGGAGAACCTTTCTCGTTGCTGGAGCAGAGCAGATAGTGGGGTTTTCAGGTTAGTTTTGTTGATTGACATTAGTTGTTGTTAACGGGTGACTGATTTTTGAGGCCTCATTGGCTTTTCATTAATGTCAAAGTCTGCTGCTGCTTCTCTTAGGTAGGGTTTATTATTCTTTTTTGTGCATTTGCACCTTGATAATACATCACAAGAATAAATTCCAATATTTTTCTTCTTTTATGGTGGAGTGTTGTCTGGAGGTACTGTAAGGGAAATGATCATTTGAGTTTTCTTGGTGGAAGAGCAAAAAATTGTGAATAAGGTTTTGAAGATTCTGAAGGCCAAGAAAAAGCTATCTGCTAAGAGATGATGAGTGAGTCATGTGCCAATATAATTTTGGATACTGATTAGTCAAGGATTATTGGAATTGTATTATGAGGTTTCCAAGCTTAAATTATGTTTGTTTCTTAAATTTTGTCAAAAAAATGTGTTCTTCAGTTTGTCGAAAATTCTCATATTTGATTTTTGGTTTCCCTGCCTTTCCATAATATCTTAAACTCCAGTTTGTCACTTTTTTTTTTATTATCTGTCACTTTTTTAATTTGTGTAACTTCTTTTAATTTTATGTCACTTTTTTGAATTCGTTACTTTTTTTGAAAAATTTCTATCACTTTTTTGAATTTTTATCTTTTTTTAGTATTTATGACTTTTTTTTAAATTTTTGTTACTTTTTTTTTTCCAGTGATGTCATTTTTTTTCAATCACCTTCTTGATTTCTATTACTTTTTTTTATTGACAAACATCAATTTCTAATAAAAGTGACAATGTTACAAAAAAATGACACTTAATTTTTTAAAGTGGCATTGTGTAACTTTTTTTTTAATTAAAAAGTGACAATCTTTATAAAAAAAAAATTGACATTGTATCACTTTTTAATATTATACAATATTTTTTACTTCTAAAAAACTTTTCATATGATTTTTCAAAAGACTCTCAATTTTAAGGGTATTTGTGTAAGTTACCCGCTTGAGATAGTACCCTTTTAAAACTTGCAATTCCGATGTCGTTAGAACGAATTCCGGTCTCGGACCACCTGGACTAGGTGAGCCTTCACCTGGTGCACCTTGTCCAGTCATGGGTCAAGACCAATTGCACCTGGGACCGGATCAATTTTTGGCTGCAACGATGAACTTGTGTTTAAAATTTGGAATTAACCAATTTGATGAATCTATGCTGCTCCAACTCTTCAATTCGATCAACCAAAACTTAATTGACAATGGAAGGGCCATGGGCAATCATCAAATTGCATCAATTGAAGCTCCAACAACCGGATTTGATTTTGTCCCTTTACATTTTATTATTTGAATTTGATGTTGCAAGTGATTAACACTCTTGGACTTGCATTACCAATATATGTTGTTTCTAGTGAAAGAGGTTGTTAAGCAACATATTGATAATGGTATCTTGCTGAATGATAAAGGTAGCAAATGTAAAGATGTTTGTGTGTTAACTAGACTAAAATGTAAAAATGTTAGCATGTTAACTTAGGCTATTTTTGTCCTTTTTTTTTAATTTCATCACTTTTGAGTGTTTGTCACTTTTTTTTAAAAAAAATTTGTACACTTTTTTTTTTAAAATTTTCGTCACTTTTTTGAGTTTGTCACTTTTTTTTTTGAATTGTCACTTTTTGAGTGTGTCACTTTTTTTTAATTATCTGTCACTTTTTTAATTTGTATAATTTCTTTTAATTTGTGCTACTTTTTTGAATTCGTCATTTTTTAAACTTTTTTTTGAATGTTTTCACTTTTTTTAGTGTTTATCACTTTTTTAGTCACCTTGATTTCTATCACTTTTTTTAGTGACAAACATCAATTTTTAATAAAAGTGACATTGTATATCATTTTTTAATAAAAAAATGATACTTAACTTTAAAAAGTGACAGTGAGTCACTTTTTCAGTGTCACTTTTTTTTTACTGTGTGACAATTGATTTTACATAGTATTTTTACCTCCAAAATATGTTTCATATGATTTTTCAATAGAATTTTAAGAGTATTTTTGTAAGTTTTATTTTTGTAAGTTGCCCTTTAATAGATAATCCGAAATCGAATCCAACTCGACTTAAAATTTGATTTCATAACTCGAACTCAATTCAATTGAACTAAAAAACCAATTCAAATCGGTTGATTTGATCGGTTTGACTGATTCAGATTGATTTTTGCCCAACCTTACCCGACTTTCGTTCCAACCACGATCCCTAACGGCAAATCAGGAGTCCTAACATAAAAAATCCCCAATCCACAAACCCTAACCTCGCAAATCAGGAAATCATCTCCTCCAATTTCCACTGAAGGTAATCTGTTGAAGTAATACTGAATTTTGCTCTGTGTCAACGAGATCTTCCCCTTTATGCAATCTCAAGTGAAAGGAATGAAGCAACTGCCGGCTATATGTATTATCAGATATTCACCATGAAAGCTTTCATGAAATTCTTGCTCGACTCCTGTCTCACCCTCATTCTCTTTAGACAGAAATAGATTGAAGGCCAGATTTTACATTATCGTCACTGGGGATTACTTTTCTTGTTTATTGACTTCACAATCTCTGTACGAAGTTCCTCCTGTCCATTCTTCATAGGCTCCCAATATGACCTTACAAGTGATGGAGACTCAATTGGTTATCCATTTCATTTCCTGGATATGTCAGCAGCATACCCATTGAATTCTCACTCACATGCACCTCTGAGGAAACATTAGCCACGCAATGTCTAATTCTGAAGCTCGAAAACCTACTGGAGAACATCATCCTAACATAGGAATTCCGAGAAACTTCTGAGGACACTTCTGTTGTGGTGAATGAATATGAAAAATCATGATCACTAGCCGCCAGAGGGAAGGGAGCATTGACCAAAAACCTGCGTGAAGAACAGCAAGAACGGAAGGGCAGAGTGAAGACCCTTTTTTGGGCTACTATTATCTTATCTTTTTTGTCTACTTAACAGTTTTTTGGGCTAATATTGTCTTACCTTAAATTTGTGATTTTTTTGGGGCTAATATGCTTATGTATGACTTTCTATAGATAATACATGTGAAGGAAAATATATTCTTGTACTTTTGTCATAGCGCTTGTGTCCAAATTTTTGCTGCTTGGTTTTCTCTTGTATAGTTGCAAAGCTGTTGATTGAAGAAAACGGTTCTACATTTGGGATAGCAAATGATTCTAGTGTTTAAACTTGTGCGTCCTCTTCATGATCTCTATACAAACTATGTATATAAACACAGTGTATGAGGGCATCAAGAAATCAAATGTACCCCCCATCAAGATTAAAGATGCTCATGTGTCCTCTAAGCACGCTTAACCCCCAACCCACTCTAAGCAAGCAAAGGCAGGGCCATAACACCACCAAAAATGCAAAAATAAATGTGCAGTTAGTTCACAAGCTTGGAAAATGACGTACAGTATCGTAATATAATTCGGCAAACTAAAGTTGATTACAAACGTATCAAACAAAACTTCAATTCATAGCCAAGACGACAAATGTACACTAATTTTCAATGCAATCAACCTACAATAACTTAATTTATGACAAGTTTAGTGTGGATTACATAAATGTGGAGTTTAACAACTACGACATTTTTAATCGGTTACATTGTTGGATCTAATTCATGGATCTGTTCCCTTTCCTTTCCCGTTCTCGTCCATAGCTCTTTTCCCTTGCGGATAGTTATGTTCACGATCAAATCAGGAGAAGGTTTTACAGCCCTCAATATGGGAAATGAGGGTGAATATCTGACATGCGAGTCGAGCAAGAACTTCATGAAAGCATTCATGTTGAATGCCTCAGAGTAGTACATATACCTGGCAGTTGCTTCGATCCTTTCACTTGAGGTTGCATAAGGTGGAAGATCTCGTTTATACACAGCAAAATTCAGTATTACTTCAACAGATTACCTTCAGTGGAAATTGGAGGAGATGATTTCCTGATTTGAGATGTTAGGGTTCGCGGATTGGGGATTTTTAATATTATGGCTCCTGATTTGTTGTTGGGGATCGTGGTTTTGCCTTCCATGAACGAAAATCGTGTGTTACAATAAACGATTTTCTTACCAGGCAGCCACATAGATGAAAACAAGGTCGTCAATTTCACACACTGGATTCCGTCATGCCACAAGCAAATATTCAAACGATTACCTGGAAGTGATGGATGGAGAGAATTTTGTGTAAGTTCAATTACCATTCATAAGCAATTCGAAATAGAGTGACTATAATGTGACAATATACAAAGTTTAGTCAGTAATGAAATATTTTACTCTCATATTTATGATATTGTAAATAAATATGGAAGATCATACGTTCACAATTTTTAGAATTCGAAAATAAATACATAAGATACATTCACAAAGAAGATCATACAATCACAATTTTTAAAAGTACTGTTATGGATCATGAGTCACATATGTGGGGGCGACCCAATCCACAAGATATCAAAAGGATTCGAGGGAGTGATTTGAATTTGAATTTGGAATCCACAACTCCCCACAACTCCTATAAACCTCCATTTATTTATTTATTTATTTATTTTTTTTGTCTAGCAAAGAAGATGGAGAATATGACAATAAAATTGTGAAAATTCGTATGGAAAATATCACCAAAATTTAAAGGCACCTAGAACCACTATTTTGGCATAAAAACTCACAAAAATTGGCACTTAGGTTGTGGATAATAATTCCCTTCCATTTTAATCGGGATTGAGATCATTGGAGTGCAAGAAAATTGTAGATTTGGAATTTTGGAAAGCAAGGTGATTGAACTATTCAAAAGATCTTAAAATTCATCATTTCAAGTAAACATCTTAACCCAAAATTCATGTTAAAGTATGCTTCGAATTACTTCAAATATTGTTAAACAAACCTCAATCGATGTGATTGAAGTCTCGTTGTCGACCTTTTGTAGTGAGTACGATGGATATGGAAGCACTGATTCGTTTGGGTCTTTGGTTTCTTCTTCCTTCTTCTTGGTTCAGTTATGTGTCTTCTTCCTTCTTTCAGGTTCGTTGTGTGAATATATGAGAAAGGGGTAAGGGTTTTGTAAGTGGGTAGAGACGAGAGAGAGATATGGCACGTGATTAGGTAGAAGAGTTTATAAAGCAGAATTTTTTGGAAAGTTCGAATTCCATGGAAAATAAAATTCATTCCTCCAAGGAAAATATTTTCCTTATTTTCAAGAAAAATATGGTTATGTAACTAGAAGTAGCAAAAGTGGGAATTTGAATGGGATAAAAAAAAATTTCATGAAAAATATTGATAATCAAATGCACAATTGCCGTCTTTTTGCAATCTTACAGGTCATCTTGGTTAAAACGGGTCGTCCGTGTGAGTTGATCCAACCTGGTTTTGGTTTTTGAGGAAGGAGTTGGATTTTAAGTTTGAAATCTAACCTCCCACCATCCACAACTGTTATGCAAAATTTGTGTAGAGAAAAACACACAAAATAAATAAGGGTTGTGGCTTGATATTGGTAAAATTTACATCTCAAATTGGGTTTTTGGATTGTGAACATCAAATTCCTCCTTGGTGATCGAGTTTCTAACGAAGAAGTGGGTACAAGACGGCGTGGAAAGCAAGCAATCAAACGGCAAGTGATTCAACCTCGTTTGGAATTTTCAAGTAAGTTCTACCACTTCTAACTTGGTAGAAAGCATGCTAGTAAGAATTCCAGATCCTACAGTTTTGTCATTGAACTTAAAATATCCATACTCAGCCTGTGCTGGGAGCAGTGAGGCATCACATAAGAGTTTGTATTAGAATTGGTAGACCTTTTTTCCGCTCGCATCATAAATTTTGAATCTCCCCTGTGATATGTTTTGGGCTTCCTTAATAGTTCCTGCTAGTTTTATAATATTCATGACATATCTTTCTAGATCTCATGCCTTTGTCATTGATTATCATCAAAGTGTCGAATAGTTCTCAGAAATAATCTGTTATAATGAATAGAGGTTCAGAATATGCATGTCTGCCCTTTGTGACATTCAGAAAACCTTGTACTCTGGAATTTGCCTTTTTGCTCCACATAAAATTCCTATTTTGCCACTTGTTTTAATCAACCACCTGAAATGTTTGGTATAAAACATCTGGAATCAAAAGTGTATTTCTTATTCAGCGTTTAGGATAATTCTCCATAAAGAACTTATAATTCTGAAAGTCATTTGTAGTCTTCTCCTTCCTCTACTTATTCGTTGCTTAAGGATAAAAATTCTCTGGTAATGTTCTTTGCTCTGTCAAAACCTGCTTAATCGACTCTCAAGTATCTTCTTTGAGGAATATATCTCCATCTGGTTGATTATGTTTTTAAGTTATTCTTTATTGCCCGTGACATAGCCCACCTCAACATCACAGTGTTGGCTTGCTTGAATGTCGATTTATTGAACTCACAGACAAGTTTCACTAAAGGAAAGAAAACGAAAGAATGTTAATAATGCGGTGAAGAAGGACGAATATCAGCTTCATTTTAATTTCAGAACAAAGCGTGAGTTCTGCATCAAAGTTGTTCCTCATTGCTGATTATAGTGAAGAAAGCTGTAAATAATCCAAATTTGTAAAGTATAAATGTGTCACTCTGTACATTTAAATGCTTAGTACTTTGTGTTGTTTAATTTTCTGTCACTTGGGGTTCTAGATAGATATTCTATTATATACTTGAGCGGTTGTAAATCGCACAACATTTTATTATTTTAGCAATGCTTGCAGAGATGCCAATTTTGCTCCTGCTGTGGAATCTGTGACAGGGACTCAAAATGTAGTCAAAATAATGATAGCTGAGGGATTTGTGCTCAAGAGAGCATTCGAGTTCGTGTTGTAACGGTTCATGATAAACATTTGACAAAGAGAATAAGGCGGTCGAGGTACTTCTAGAGTCTTCTTGCATCTCTGCTGTTAAAAATCTCTCTCTTTCATATTACGATTTTTCATATTTGTTCAGGGCTGGCGATCGAAGTTTAAATCTTGCAGTTGATATACATACCTCAGGCAGGTTACGGCAGTACTTGTCTATCTCTACTTCTTGCCTTATTATGAATGCTGAACATGAAATTTGGATGCGAAATCTGACTCTTGATGGTATATCCTTCTAGACTAATATTTTAATTTCATGTTTTATGTTAATGCCTCATTTTAGTGCTGCAATTTAAGTTCCAATATAATTATCTCCTTCACCTAAGCTCTGATAAGTTTTTTTTTTGTTCTTAGATGATTGTCTCTTCGTGGCAGAATGGGGTCGCCCTTTCTTCCTTCTCCTAAGCATAGACCAGAACCACCGGTAAGTGCACGAGTGACTGTCCCACCATGTAGTATAAGATGGTGGATCCAAAACAAAAGTACGCACCAAGAATGTTCCAGGGCTAATTCTTTATCAGTTTATGTTTACAAGCTTTGAGCTCTTTTGAGTGGTTCCCATTTTTTGATTAATGAATCTATAATCCATATTGTTATGTTAAATCTATCAAAAACCTGCTTAATCGACTCTCAAGTATCTTCTTTGAGGAATATATCTCCATCTGGTTGATTATGTTTTCAAGTTATTCTTTATTGTCCGTGACATAGCCCATCTCAACATCACAGTGTTGGCTTGCTTGAATGTCGATACATTGAACTCACAGACAAGTTTCGCTAAAGGAAAGAAAACGAAAGAATGTTAATAATGCGGTGAAGAAGGACAAATATCAGCTTCATTTTAATTTCAGAACAAAGCGTGAGTTCTGCATCAAAGTTGTTCCTCATTGCTGATTATAGTGATGAAAGCTGTAAATAATCCAAATTTGTAATGTATAAATGTGTCACTTTGTACATTTAAATGCTTGGTTCTTTGTGTGTTTAATTATCTGTCACTTGGGGTTCTAGATAGATATTCTATTATGTACTTGAGCGGTTGTAAATCGTACAACATTTTTATTATTTTAGCAGTGCTTGAAGAGATGCCAATATGCTTCTGCTGTGGAATCTGTGACAGAGATTCAAAATGTAGTCAAAATAATGATAGCTGAGGGATTTGTGCTCAAGAGAGCATTCGAGTTTGTGTTGTAACGGTTCATGATAAACATTTGACAAAGAGAATAAGGCGGTCGAGGTACTTCTAGTGTCTTCTTGCATCTCTGCTGTAAAAAATCTCTCTCTTTCATATTACGATTTTTCATATTTGTTCAGGGCTGGCGATCGAAGTTTAAATCTTGCAGTTGATATACATACCTCAGGTAGGTTACGGCAGTACTTGTCTATCTCTACTTCTTGCCTTATTATGAATGCTGAACATGAAATTTGGATGCGAAATCTGACTCTTGATGGTATATCCTTCTAGACTACTAGTTTAATTTCATGTTTTATGTTAATGCCGCATTTTAGTGCTGCAATTTAAGTTCCAATATAATTATCTCCTTCACCTAAGCTCTGATAAGTTTTTTTTTTTTTTGTTCTTTGATGATTGTCTCTTCGTGGCAGAATGGGGTCGCCCCTTCTTCCTTCTCCTAAGCATAGACCAGAACCACCGGTAAGTGCACGAGTGACTGTCCCACCATGTAGTATAAGATGGTGGCTCCAAAACAAAAGTATGCACCAAGAATGTTCCCGGGCTAATTCTTTATCAGTTTATGTTTACAAGCTTCGAGCTCTTTTGAGTGGTTCCCATTTATCAACTCTCCATGTTTGATTCAGATTCTTATAATTATGATTATTTCGTTCCTGATACTAGATCGCTCGATAAGAATGTGGAGGAGAACTAAAACAGAATGGTTCCGTAAACTCAAAACTAAAGGGGGATGCCATCTACTGCTAGAATTCTAGTTCTTGCAAATGTTATAGAAGGAATACTTCTAGTTCCTGCCAATGCCATAACAACATGGCCCACAGGATGATCCAAACAAAAAAGAAAGTGGTCCACAAGAATGACTTCTTGGTAAGTGATAATTTTATTGACACCCAAAGAGAGAACACATTGACAATGGCCTTGCCTTCTACCTCAAATAGTTTGTCCGTGATTTGGGTCATAATCAATCTCAACGTGTTTATAATAATCAATCATGCTCTAAGTACAAAAATTCTTGACAGAAAACTTTGACAGACAACACAAATGAGAATTAATTGGAAGATGGAAAAAGAAAAAAAATCATATCATTTGCGGTCACGTCAGTGTCAGTAGGAATTCTTAACCCTATAATAAATATTCAAGTGCAAAAATTCAAATTGTGGGATGTCTCTTAAAAAAACCCTATGATTGACTAAGGTTTATATTGGAATTACTATAAATATATAATTTCTTGACTTCTTTGGCAATTAAAGATGACCACCTCACAAAACGTACAACATCAAGCAGCAAGATTTAACAAATTCCCACATTTTATTCATTGCACAAAATTCTTGCTGAAATGCATGTACATCTGAATTAACCACTAGAATTTGTTGGCTTCAATCAATTGGATTGTACGTGTCTATCATAATCAAGTGTAGGTTTCTTGGTCCAATGGCTTTTTCATTTCCCCTTTTAGGCTTTTACAGTAGTGAAATGTGTCATCAAGTTTTCACTTTAAAAGTTTCTTGAAATAGGATTTTTTAGGGTTTACATATAGTTACCTCAAATGGATTATATCAAATGATTCAATTGAATAATCCAGTCAATTATACCTGAAAAAAAAAATGTAACTTTCTTGTTTTATTTTGTGTTATAGTAATAAAATTCAAGTGGTAAAATTCCTCTAGTTGATGTTCCCATATTTTAAATGGTTGGTGCTTTGCTTTTACAAAAAGAAGAGCAATGACAACTATTGAAAAAGAAACAAGCTTATCCTCTTCACAACAAGAAAATAGTTACAATCAAGAAGGTGCATTAAATGTATCTTGTCCATTTCTAGTTTGCACCACTCTATTTACAGGGTACGATACATTGAAATTTGAACTCGACAATATTGAAAAAGAAAGACGTGTACAATATTTATGTATTTAGTTTAATGTTTCAAACGAAACGATTAAGAAAGTCGAACAGAAAATTGAAAAAATCCAAAATGGGAATATAAAATTGTGAGGTTGAGGATTTAGTGGTTGACAAATCACTTTCAATAGAGAAAAAAAAGGGCAACACTGATGTCAAGCATAGAAGGGCACATGGAGATCAGTATTTTTGAGCATCAACATATTATATAAATGGAATAATTGAAATTTGAGCAGGAGAGCAGGAGCCAAGAACATGGATCCACCCTATTCCAATGGGCAACTCTTTCAGGTTCCAACTAATAAAGTCATGTGATACAGTGATCCTACCTTGTCTTCAGCCTGTATTAAATTCACAAAAGTGGGTCCCCCTACCCCACTATCACATAAATTTCAAGGTTGGTGGGTCCCACTTTTTTTGCCCTTTTAGCCCATGTTTTAGATATATACTGTACAGTCTGTACATGCAAATTTGCATCTTGTAATGAGATATGGAATTTCTCCAAGTATCATTTGACATCCAATGGCTTTCGCATATAGGTTATTTCAAGGTGATGCATCTAGCTATCACCATTTATATGAATTTGTAAAAGTAAAATGATGATTAATCGAAATTCTTGATTAATAGTAATCCGTACAAGTGCTCCTCTTCGAATCAAGAAGTGAAGAAGGAAAATTAGAAATACTTTTTCGTTTTTCTTCATTATTTTATCTCGTATATGATCAATGAATTTAGAACTAATCGCATACTTTGTTCACCATCGAATCAATAACCAATTGATTAGTACTAGGGATACTTATGGGTAGTTGCTTGGCATGGGTGTGGTGGGTGGGGTTGTTACCAAACTTCTTGAAATTTACATCTTAAACCCACGTGAAGAAAATTACTTATATAAAGTTTGCTGTGAAGCACTAGATTCTCAAGCTAAAGAAGAACATTATTAACATTAAAGTGAAAACTAAAAATTTCAAAACTTATTTTACTCGTTTTGTGCGTTAGAAGGGATGGAGTCGATAAAAACTAATCAAAATAGATGTAAATTAATTTTTTAGTATATAATGGATGAACAAGCCCGAGTTTGGTTCAGATAAAAATTGGATTTTTAATAGATTTTGATAACGGTTGATGGAACGTGTAGTTGAAAATTTGGGATCCCGTTAAATACGGTTACAATTTATTGTTAATTTTAACTAACTTTTTTTTAGCTAAATCAAACAAGGACCGAATCTCATGCTCATTTCTCTAATCATGCATCGTAAGACCAAAAATTATTCTCTCGTTGGTTTAAAGTCAATATCATAAACAGTATCTTATGACATGCCACACGTAATTATCATAAATAGAATCTTGTGACGTGCCACTCACGCTCATTATTTCGTTCGAGCAATCATTTTTGTTTTTTAAATACACCGTTCTTATATTTCTCGATTCATTCACATATATGATTTTTATGGATTTAATTTTAAGATTACTTATTAAAAATCATAATTGAAAGGAGGGAGAAAAGGACAGTTAAAGGGGTAGGGGTGGGGTTACCACGACAAAATAGACCAGCCTATAGGATTATGAAAGAGAAGTGTTTGGACATTTTTTTGCCTTCTCTCTCTAAATCAATAAGCCAAATGCCTGGTGAGAGGATAATGAGATGGGAAAGGCCCAACCCTGCTGCACGATGCCTGTTGGTGGTTCAGGTCGCAGCCGCTGCCCCCGCCATCGGACCCATCCCTCGTCTCATTTTGAATGCCATCTTACACATGTATCAAATTTATCACTCGTTAATGACATGTTTGATGTAGTGTTTTGAAGGTCGGTCCAACCATAAGAAAAGTGCAAGAGTCCAATTGAGATTAAATCAATACCTGAAAGTAAATTTATATTGCCTAAGCATTACTATTATTATACCTCTTTGAACATTCTATCAACCAATATGGCTAAAAGAGTGTACCAACGACGAGCCTAAACAAGGTTATTATCTATTTCAAGAAAACGAGCGAGACTCCACGATGGTTTCATTTTGGAGTCGATGTCACTCATTGAGTATCCTATGAGAAAAACCCATTATAGTTAAATCTACTTTTTATAATTAAAAGTCGTGTAATCAAAAGTTAATTATTATTTTTCCGTTAAATCACCCACTTCTCCATTTAAATTCATATAATATGAACCCATTTTCTCTCCTTTAGCAAAGGAATCAAACTATACAAATTTGTAAACTAAATTCATTGACAACTGTCCATACAGAAGAAATGTTGCTAACTTCACACTATAAAATACTTCATTCGTCCTATAAAAATAGTCTTATTTTCCTTTTTCATCTGTCCCAAATTATATTAATGTTTCTTATTTGAGAATGTAGTTAATGTATTAGTTTTTAAATATATCCACATTTAATATGTTTTGTTATTACAGTTATAAATCACTCTATTATTCAATTGTAGTTGGAATAATAAATTAAAAATAAAAAAAACATTTCATCTACCATGACATTTATTCATTTGTATTTGTATTGGATGACTTTGAAATGTTAATTACATTGGTTCTTGCATTAAACAATGACTAGTACTGAGAATAGTTTAATTACCTTAAATATTGAATGCATAATTTAATTACTTTGAGATAGTAAAATTTATTATTTCAAGTATATTAATTAAATTTTTTTAGTCTCTATAAAAAAAAAAGTAGGACCATCTTTAGGAGAAGGAGGAGGTGACTTATAAGTTGAAATTTAACTTATAAAAAAGTACTTAAATGTAATCATATGTAACCCGTGTTTGATAAATTTTAATCTAAGTCAAAGTTAACAAGGAATTGTAATCACATATTTCATAAGATTCACAACTTTTCAATCACACATTTCATTTAAATTCTATCAAAACTTGTTAAATATCTTATTTTAATTTCTAACAAACAGCATAATATAAAAACCCTACTCCTCACAAAGAAAAATGGCATCTCTTTCTCCTCCTCTCTCACTCACACACACAGAGTACATCAAGCTGATAAGGTGTATAAGCTATCCTTTTGAGCAATAAATGCATCTTCTTCAAACTGAAATTGTATGTGTGAGTCCATAAATACAGTCCCTTTGGGATGTACTTTCTCTTTCTCTCTCTAGAAGACATGATTGCTGGATAACCGTCGCAGACGGCGTTCAAACTGGTGGCGTAAGTGGTGGTTGGTAATGACTACCACCCGAATGGCTTTCTACCCCGCCAATTTCATGCTGCAAACTCCTCCTGAATTAGATGATGACCACCAACCCTCCAACTCTCTCGCTCCAATTCTTCCTTCTTGCCCTCCTCAACACTTCCATGGTATACTTCAGTTTTTTCTTTCTTTAATAATTTGTTCATGTATAAGGTGAACTTGACAGTACTAGAAAAGACATAAAGTAGTTAAAAGTGTTGTTAGTTAGGTTGTCCAGTCCTGTCCCGTTTGCTGACGTACCCTCAATGTTCTTGTGTTTATATCTTTGAAATTTTTTGATTCTGTAGGTATGACTCCATTTCTAGGCAAGAGATCATCCATGTCGTTTTCCGGGGTCGATATTTGCGAAGAAAATCACGGTGGAGAGGATGATTTATCAGATGACGGATCACAAATGGGAGAGAGGAAGAGGAGACTTAACATGGAGCAAGTGAAGACACTAGAGAAGAACTTTGAGTTGGGGACCAAGCTTGAGCCCGAGAGAAAAATGCAGTTGGCTCGAGCTCTAGGCCTACAACCAAGACAAATTGCAATTTGGTTCCAAAACAGAAGGGCAAGATGGAAAACTAAGCAATTGGAGAAAGATTATGAAATTCTTAAGAGACAGTTTGAAGCTGTGAAAGAAGAAAATGATGCTCTACAAGCTGAAAACCAGAAACTCCACTCAGAGGTATGTACTGGTGATTTTTCTAACTGGTCGAGCTTGATACTTTCGACTTGACAATACTAAAAGCTAAAATCTTGCTTATTGTATCGAGTTGATACATGGCCTAGATGAATACTCAGTATATATATTCATTAATTCAAGCTTAAATTTCAAGGCTTGCAGACAATGTTTTATGTTTAAGTGAGTTGAATTTAATTTTAGATCCCAAAATCTTAGTAACTGTTATCTTACTTAGTCGATTGGACCCAATCACAGACTCACAGTGCATGGTTTTCAGCAAAAAGCATCATTTCCAATTTCTTTTCTCAAAATCATTAAATTATGAAAAAGATAAATCATTACAATTTTCTTTTTGGTAATTTGTCACGTTTACTGTCAACCCTTTAATTATTTATGATTCAAGAGTATTACCACAAAAATTTCTGGTTTGCAGATTTTGGCACTAAAGAATAGGGAGCCAATGGAGTCAATTAATCTAAACAAAGAAACAGAAGGGTCTTGCAGCAACAAAAGTGAAAATAGTTCTGATATACGGCTAGACATTTCAAGAACTCCAGCAATTGATAGCCCTTTAATCACAAATCCAACTAGCAGAACCCTCTTCCCATCTTCAATGAGGCCTGCAGGAATGACACAGTTCTTCCAGAATTCGTCGAGACCGGCCGAGATTCCGTGCCATAAAATAGACCAAACTGTTAAAGATGAAAGCTTATGCAATATGTTCTGTGGCATGGAGGATCAGACAGGAATTTGGCCATGGTTAGAGCAACAGCATTTCAGTTAATGGACTAATCAGTCTATTAATTGACCTTAAAATTGGTGGTTATTACAATTTCTTTGCATGTTTGGTACAAAGAGTTTGATTAATCCAAGATATGGATTATCAGTTAATACCATGTTTTAATTTTGTGAGTTAAGTTAATTCTTGTTTTGATACTTGGGCTGGTATACAAAGTAGCACTTTCATTGAGGAATAAAGAATTATGCATAGATAAGTCAAATTTATGGTAAATTATGTCAAATCTTCTAGTTAAACTTTTATATGAAATAGTCGGCTGTGCTACACAAGAAAGTCATCTACTCTAGAACTATTAATTATCTGAAAGAAAATTTTCTCTTATAACTTGTAAGTTAGAAAGTACTTATTTCTAGAGAATGAGAGAGAATCAAACACACATTCCAAGGGAGAAAGAGGACAACTAGATACAGAAAGAGTAGAAGAAAACAAGAAGGGTGGGAAATGGTCATTCTCGTGAAGGGGACGTTTGGCAAAGCTTATGCTGACAATTGACAAGAAAAGGACTATGGTTGGTATGAAATGATGCTGATAGAAAATCAAAGAAAAATGTACAATTTTGTGGGCTCATCTTGAGTTTACTTCCATTCTACAATCAACTTAGGGTGTTTGATTGTTTTATGATCCAATCTCGATTAGAAATAATCCGATTTGGCACGTTAAAGTGGATAAAAATTTTAAGAAACTGCGGTGCTTCAAGGTCTCAATGATCTGAAGACCAAGAAGTTTTATGTTCTTTAGAATGTTTGATTGTTTTATGATCCATCTATGTCATGTCAGAGTGGATAGGAATTTTTAGAAATCACGATGTATGCTTGAAGTTCTTTCTTATCGACGATGATCGTTGATTATAAAAGGTGAGATACGCATACATAGCTACTTGTATTTCTTACTTTCTAGTCTGGCTCTTTTTAATAATTTTGGAAGTCTAAGGACTAGGGGAAATGTCAATTCGATTAGCAACTAGGTTTTGGATCCTTTTGTGAATTTCTTTTACAATTTTGATCCAAATAGGTATTCGAAAGAATCAAGATTTTTTGATATTGTGTTTGTCTTCATATTTTATACTTCAACTACATTATATTCATGGCTTAAGTTGAGATCTGTTGTCCCAAATTTGTTGTTTCCTGATTTTGACACTTTAACACGCCACACCTTCTTAGCAAATGAAAAACATCAAGGTTTGATATGCCCATGAGTCAAAAATGTATTGAAAAGATAAACCCGACTTCTTTTTTTAGTTAAATTCTCTCGTGATCATTGACCATACAAATTCTCTCGTTTAATCTTATTACATTAGTCTACATCGTCATAACTAATATGTCATACTGGATAAGATTTCTTATTTTTGATCACACAAATTTCTCAGACAAACTAAGTTTCCCATATTTTATTTCAATTGAACTTTATATGTGACACAGATTTCAAAAATTTCCCTTTAACGATTTTATACAGTTCCACGTTTTGAGATCATTTGGGGTCGTACCAATGGAGCATTTATGAACTAATGAGGCATATTTCTCGTTAGTTTCTACACCAAGAATTCTTTTCATCAACAAAAGGATTAATCTCTTTCAAATTAAAAGTTTATTTTCTATTGTCAGATTTCATCATGTCAAGATGTACCTATGCAAATGGCTCGGAATCATACTTAAAGAATTTTAGGCTTTTACGAAAAAAATGACACCATTGTAAAGCATGAATCGTTCAGTATTTCACTTAGAAAAAAAGCTCCAAAAATAAAAGGGAAATAAATATATTTTTCAAATCAAGAAAAGATTCATATACACATTACAAAATGCCCTTGTGGATATTTGAGTATAAAATATGAAGACTGAATAGAGGGTCAATCTGGGATCATGTGCAGAATGTAGACAATGGCGGGAGACTTTGGCTTTCGATAATAATTTAAGATCCCACAATATTTTGTCTTAATAAAATATGTTTAGTGCAGAAATTAACAAACTTAAGACTAATCAAGTTGCCACATGCATTTTACATAAACAAATTAAATAAATAATATGCTTTAAGCAGACCTTAAACTCTCTAGGTCGAGAGGAGATGATAGGATAAAGAAGGAAGTATTTCTTTCGTCGGATTTTAAACCATTGTAGGAATAAAGATATATCTATCGTAACATTCAAATTGACTTTTCCTCTTATCTTAAAGCGATACAAAATTTTAATTAAATTTTCTTGGGGAAATTAGGCCCCATACTCTATTATTGAGCATACGAATTAAAGTGTCTATGATAACTTATAATAATATAAGTTGGGTACTTGCGTTAAGAAGTACATTGTGACATAACTTATATTTTGATCATAAATAATTTGTTCACTACCAATGTATAAGCGTTAGCACCTTATACCGGAAGGTTGTGTGTTGTCCGATTCACTATTCGAGTTTGTGATTTGTCTTTATTGCCGAAATAGTTAAAGATTACACTAGTACACTTAGAGTGTATTGAAGAGACCATTTGTCGAATTTATTTCTATAGCATGACCGTACTAAGAATTAAATTCCATTTGACCGTAGTGTATTTCATTTAAATCCCTTGGCTAGGTAATGTATATCTTTCGTGATTTTAATGGTTATTTGATTCATCAATGTGTGAGATAAATTTGATTGATCAAATATCTCGATAAGTTGGGAACTTGAGAATGAATGAAATAGAGAATATGAATTCGTGTCTGGAATCATCACCCTAAAAATGGATAGAGTGACTACTTAAGTGTTTTTTGTTGAACAGTTAACCTTTGAAATTCTAGGACTATACATGTAATTAAATGTAAACTAATTGAATTTAGACTTTAATTAAAATTTCTATTTGAATTTTAATTAATACTCTTATTTGATATTAGAATTATTATTCTACATAGATTTGAACATCTTTTATCTTTTTAAATAGATATTAGATGGACATAAATAACTAACAAGAATTATAATATATAATTTCATAGTGTTCAAATTTGAAGACATAGAAAAAGTGAGAAAAATAATATTTTTTATTGTTCGATCCAAGAAGGGGTGTTTTTGTAAATTGTCCGTAAATAAAGGGCCCAAAAAAAAAAATCTTTAGCAGCCCACTGAGGGCGGACAAAAGACCAACACGTCTCTATCAAAACCTCAAAAGCTACTGAAAAAATTGCCTTCTCATCAACCCCTGGAGCTCAAAAAGGGTGACACAAGTTTCCAATTCAAACCCAAACTCTGTATTATCCCTTCTCCACGTACAGGTTCACAAATGCCTATAAAGGCATAATATTTGCCTATTCAAATTAAGGCCATTTCCTTTTCCATTACAATGGCTCTTGTAACCAGAATCCCTTCTTTTTCTGCATCTTGTTCTGCTTCCTGTTCAACTACGAAAACCCAATCAAGAGAATCCAATTCTTTCAGTTTCAAACCAGTTTTTTCCATTAACTGTTCATTACATTCACAAGAAACTTCGCCTTTTACTGAAAATCACTCTGTTGAAAGGTTCGAAAGGGATAGCTGGCTGTACAAGGACCAGCTACAGAATTCCTTATCTTCCTCTTGCCCAGTTCCTCCTGATCTTGAATCCATCAGAGAGCATGATATTGCATTGCAGCTCCCGGAGCTAAAGAAATTGCTAGAAGTTTTGAGAAAAAAGAGAGAGAGTGAAAATAGGGCTCAGAGAAGGGGCCCTGGAAATGTTTTCTTGGTGGGGACAGGGCCTGGGGACCCTGAGTTGCTGACAGTGAAGGCATTGAGGGTGATACAGAGCGCTGATCTATTGTTGTATGATAGATTGGTGTCTAATGATGTGTTGAATTTGATGTGTCCGAATGCTAGGCTTCTCTATGTTGGCAAAACTGCTGGGTACCATAGCAGAAGCCAGGTTGGTTTTATGGTGTACTTTGTGCATCTTTGCATCTTTCATTGTGTTAGTTTGGTGCTTTTGAGAAATGGGTGCGAAGGAACTTTGGAGTTTCGAAGTGGGTTTTTGCAAAACGTTCTAAACTTTGATAAATTGAGACCATATTTGTGATTCGAATTTGATTTTTTATTGATTTCTTATGTAATTTTGGCAACTAAAATTTGCCATCCTAGGAGAATTTGTTATTTTATATTTCTGGGGGTTTGTACTAGAACTTGGATTTAGAAAAATGGAACTCTGTCAAATTTGATAGTAATTGTTTCTATGCGTAATTTTTCCTTCACAGTGGGAAATTTTTAATTTGAGGTAGTAGAAGGAAGTATAGTTAGGTATGTGTTATGATCTGGATGATTTCAGTTAAACCGGAGGAATTGAAAGGATAAAAATCTACCCTTTTTGGTATTTTGTCAAAAACATGGAATATAATCAGCTAGAGTACCAAGGGATTATTGACATACTTTATTTCCTTCTTGTAGTAGAGGTAGTTAAATGAACAGTGTGCTTGGTTTTTATCAACACATATTAGATGCAAAATCAAGATTGGTTTGTAGCTAATGTGAAGTGATCATTACTCAAATAGCTGTCTTTTAACATCTCTGTATATAAGTTCTTACTTAGCGGGAAGATGTGCTAATGGTAGAGTGTTTCTGCAGGAGGAAATTCATGAATTGCTTTTGAGCTTTGCTGAAGTTGGGGCGAATGTAGTGAGGCTGAAAGGCGGGGATCCATTGGTGAGTTTTGATGTTTTTACATGTCCAAATTATATAAGCATGTAGATGTGATCAATTGAAATATTGTAGTTTTTTTAATAGAAATTCATCAATTCTTGGAAGAGTTGAGTAGAGTTCCATAATGCTGTTGTAATGAACTAGATCGTGGAAATTACTGATTTTGGTTCATCAGGTATTTGGGAGGGGTGGAGAGGAGATGGACTTTCTGCAACAACAAGGAATTGAAGTTAAAGTCATTCCAGGTATGGTGATTATGAAAAAGGTTGAGAAGCTTTACAACTTTGGGCAGCATTTTTGAAAAATGAAATAAAAAAGATTCACAATATCTGAAGTGTTCTTTCTTGTTTGTCTGTTTATTTGTTATTTTTCCCTCTCGAGTTTGAGCAATGCAATTTTTTACTTTTGGGTGGGGGTGGGTGGGACGTGATTCCTAGAAGTAAATTTTTTTTTTTTTTTTGGTTTTGTTTTGACCATGGAAGAAGGCACATGCCAGTTACATAATAAACTAGTGAATTAAAGGATACAAAATGTACGAAAAAGACTACCTATCAAGAATTTGAGAAGGAAAAGGGGAAGAAAAATATAACATTGGACCATGTTGTTTGAACATTGAAGTTCCTTCATGGCTTAGTGAGGAGCAAATACTTTTTCGATTTGCACTCAGTAGAATTATATTTCACAATAGCTACCTTAGAGGATACCGGCTTCCCCATTTTTGAATTTTCTAGGTTTTCCTTCTGCTTTAAAGGATTCCCTTTTATTTCAAACTTGGAGTTCACATGCAGTTATTAGCCTACTTGAAAGGAGGACAGAGTTAGCCCATTTCTGGCTCATGTTTATAAGTTGTTTATAATTGTTCAAGCTATGTTTTATTCACACATTTCGACGGACAGACAAGTACTGTCCACTTATCCACCACTCATGTCAATCTATTTAGTTTTTGACCATATGTTGGCTCTAGTTTTTGCCATGTTTGTTTATATCTATCTCTTTTTATTTTTTCACATTAAAAATGAAAAACAAAAGAGAAATACTTCAGTTTCCTGAACAAATTAATTTTGCACTCAACCTTCATACCAGAATACTTTGAGTAGGTATGCACATTTTTTCCAAAGCTACTACTATTTCCCAGGTTCCTCCCGATATGGATAAGATGGACATACTGGCCAGTGTAGTGCAGGACTTCTACTGTCATATGTTTTAGCAGATCTCTGCAAATTGGAGCTTGTTGCGGTTGCCTCTTATATAATAGAAAAAGTTTTCTTACGACAAAACGAAATCCTGATGTCAACTAAATTTAATATCACCTTGAAGGAGTTTATTCTGAGTAATAAAAGCGGATATGTGCCAGGTATAACAGCTGCCTCTGGAATAGCTGCAGAACTGGGGATTCCATTGACTCACCGTGGTGTTGCAAATAGTGTTAGGTTTCTCACAGGCCACTCAAGAAATGGTGGGACAGATCCTCTATTTGTAGCAGAGAATGCAGCAGATCCTGATTCCACTCTGGTTGTTTATATGGGCTTGTCAACTCTCCCTTCTCTTGCCTCAAAATTGATGCATCATGGATTGCCACAAGATACAGCAGCAGTGGCTGTTGAACGAGGAACAACTCCTCAACAACGCGTGGTGAGATACTTATACACGTTTTTCTTCTTTGTTAATAGTTTTGGCTACTCAATCCAGTTCTGACTCAGACTAGGCCATTCAATTTTAATGTTGTTACATGATGAAATGCAAGAATGTGACATTATTATAAATCTCAAGATTTGTTATCTATAAACTGGATTATTTCAATCTCAAGGCCCCAACGACAAATATTTTCTTTTGGGACAAGTGCAAGTCCCAACAACTGACATTCCTATTTTCAAATCTTACTTCACAAGATCATATATATACTGAACTTTGAACGACTAAAGGAAAACGTAGAAGAATAATTAAAAGGATGGTATTTTGGCTTTGCACAATCACTAGCATCATTTACTCATTTATATCTACATCAACATATTCTGATCACCTGTAAATAAGTGGCGAAAACTGCAGTTGCAGCTTTTTGAAGGTGCATTTTGTTCCACATTTTGATTTTAAAAAATTCACCATTCTAGTATAATGTGATGTAGGAATTTTCTTGTTGACTTTATTCCACCTCTGCCAGTTTCATTTTTCAATAAAACCAGTTGGCCCACAGAATTACTATCTGAAGCTCTCAACCTGGTCCACCTAAAAATATTTTTGTTTCCCACCATTGTGGCTCGTGTTTCATTGTATTGTTTCCATTCCTTTGTTGTCAGATATACAGTTTTCCGCATTTAACTTGTAATTTTGGCGAAGTAATAAATGATTGAAGTTTATTTGCATTCATTTAGGTGTTTGCTGAACTGAAGGACCTTGCTGATGAAATCGTGCTAAATCAGCTGTTATCGCCAACTCTAATCATCATTGGGAGAGTCGTTGCTTTGTCTCCATTATGGCCGCATGTAAAGAAAGAGACTTCTGTTCTGATGGAGGCCAATTAGTCAATTAGTTCATGGCAACTGTGCCGTTACTTTTGTATGTTTGATCTTTGGCCTTTAGACATTTTTAGTTGGAGCAAATCTCGTTGACTGGTTGAGAAGGGTATTCAACATAGTGGAGTCGCTGGCACTTGAGGATCTGTGCCGGATTTGGATCAAGAATGGTATTTCTCCTTAGATGGATTGAGTCCAGTGTGCAGGTTTTAAGTCATGGTAGTGGCAGTATGCGAGAGAGAATATCAAATGACGAGCGGCTGGTACTTTTGTAATTTGAAGAATTTATCGCATCTTCAACTGTCAGCTGAAAATTGCCAAAATTTTCGAAGGATACTCTGCTCTCCCTGGGCTGATGGCTTGAAATTTGCATATTGGTTCATCTTGGTTGCCAAAATTTGGCAGAATATGGTAATTTTTGTTATTATTCTACGAATAGATGCAAGAAAATTTTGTGAAAGTGAGTCTGCGTCTTGTTACCTTGATCCTAGTTCAATCTAATTCTTTCAATAATTTGTGTTGATTCTCGTGTTCAATCAAGTGTGGTTATTTGTCGCTTAAAAATTGAGACATGTAACATTAACATGGATGGATGAAAACAATTTAACAGTGTTACAAACTTGAAATATTAGATCATGAATAGGGTTGGTAACAGAAATTAAATTATCTTCATTTTTCGTCCCGTTAACTTATTGGGCTCTAATCAAATCTTTGAAGGGGAAATTAGGCCCATACTCTACAAAGTAACCCAATTAGATTAATACCCTAAACTAATTAAAAATTACATAAACTTGTATTAATTACGTCTTAAATTAAAACAAAACCCCCAAAATCCTAAAATTTCCCAATTGAGAATAGAGATCACAAACACCGTGCACGCCACTACAAGTGCGATGACGCCGCTGCAACAACGCTGATGGCATTGCGCCGATTTGATCCATTCCCGCTTTTGGCATTTTGGCTGGCGAGCTGACGATAGATTGTGTTTTGGTCGACTACGTGTGCAGCAATGGACAAACCATTACGACTGAGGTGCCAAGACCAGGGTGGTTGGGATCTGAGGTTGATTTAAGCTGCTTGATACAAATAATTTCTCAGGCTATATGGAGAGACCTAATCTAGATGCATTGTATGAGTGTTGTCGAGAAAATGGATTTCTAGAAAAAATGGGGCTTCAAACCACCAACAAAATTTGGCTGAAACGATTGTTGATTCTGAGATTCCACTAGAAAACCAGGTAGGAGGGAAATTATAAAACTGAAGTCGACCACTGGAAATGGCGGTGTTCGATGGTGATAATCTCGCTGGTTGGCATTACCAAGGAACTTTAACCTGAATTAGTTCTCAAATTGGGAAAAAGTCGAAGTCGTCGTAGTTTGCTAAAGGGTTAATTGCAGAGTTTTTCCCAATGGAACTTTAACCTGAATCAGAGTTTTTCTACGGGTTGAGCATTTATAATTGAAAAGTTTTCAAATAAAATTAATTTCTATTGAGGTAATGGCAATGGCCACTATTGTTCATCATCTTGTCGTTGCGCTGTCTTTGAAAATTGAAGTTCAGAATGTGGTTTGTGGGATGCTTCTTTTCCATTTGATGAAATGTCTAGCTAGGAATTTTCTGTTTTTGCATTGCCAAACTTCTGATAGTTTAAAAGGTTTCATTTGCATATTATCTGTGGAAGGCAAGTTGTTGATTCAATTGACTGTAGTTGAAGCAAAAAAAAAAAAAATGGTTTTATGAAAAATCAAGATGGTATAATAAAGAGAATGGGAAAGTTGGGTGATTTTGAGGTTTGTAATGACATAGATGCAAATATTTCATTTCTTGGTATTATCCACTTCATAGCAAAGATCCAGGAGCTTATGTATTGTGGGATCTTCCACTGTATCGTTCTTTTAGGTCAGTGGTTCTGTCTTTGCAGACGAACATAATTTCACTAAACAATAGCTTGTTCAGTTAGTTTTTGGTGGGTTACTGGAGAAAGGAGGTAGAAATGGTTTCGGAGCCTTGGATATTGGAGTGGTTGTGTTGGAGAAGGTGAAGTGGTGGTAGAGTGGTTGAAGTATAAAGTGATATAATTTAAGATCTTGACTAGTGTTTTGCCGCTTCTTTTTTTTTTCACTTTTTTAGTATTTGTCGAATTTTTGAATATGTCCATGTTTGAGTTCATTTTTCTTTTGTTTTATGCGTATAGATTTTTGTACTTAGGCTTTGGTCTGCTAGTAATAGTAGTAGTCGTGACGGAGAAAGCGGAGGAATAGTGGTTGTGTAAACAATTGAGTTGGTAGATAACGGTGGTAATAAATTGATTTCAAGATGATTGGCGTTTCGATTAGTGTTTTGTCAATTTTTTGAATTTGTGTCACTTTTTGAATTTTTATCACTTTTTAGCATTTGTCACTTTTTATAAATTTCCATCACTTTTTTAGAATGTTGTCACTTTGTAATAAAAGTGATATTGTGTTTTACTTCACTTGTTAATGAAAGTGATATTATATGTCATTTTTTTAATTAAAAAGTGACATTAAAAGTAGCATTACACTTAATTTTTTTATTAAAAAGTGATACAATATCACTTTTATTAAAAAGTGATACAATTCACCCAAAAAAGTGATCGGTGTTTTGTCACTTTTTTGAGTTTTTATCATTTAAAAAAAAATTATTTTAGTTTATTGAATTGATTCCAAAGTTTTGATTGGTGTTTTGTCATTTTAATAGTCGTCACTTTATTAAATTGATTCTAAGATTTTGATTAGTATTTTGCCACTTTTTGAAAGTTTATCACTTTTTTAATATTTTTGTGCCATTTTATAATGTTTGTCACTTTTTTCCTATCACTTACTTAATCTTATGCATTACTATTTAGGGATGTCAAAGTTGCTCGTCAATTTTATAAAAGTGACACAAAAGTGACATTGTGTCACTTTTTTAAATTGTCACTTTTTATTTTTATTTTTTTGTCACATTTTAAGTTTTTGTCACTTTTTAAGAAGATTAAAAAATAAAATAATATGTTATATTTTCCTAACATAATTAGCATGTGGATTTGTCTGGATATTTTAAGAACATGATTACTAGTGCTGCACAAATGGATATTGCTATTTTGGTATTTGTCACTTTTTTGAGTTTGTGTGACTTTTTTGAGTTCGTATCACTTTTTGAGAATATATGTGTCACTTTTTTTTAGTTTTGCCACTTTTTTTAGTTTGTGTCACCTTTTTTTAAAAAAGTGACAATTTTTATAAAGTGATTGTGTCACTTTTTCATTTTACACAGTATTTTTTACTTCCTAAAAATCCTTTCATATGATTTTTCAAAACATCCATAATTTTAAGGGTATTTTTGTAAGTACCCAATTTTCTTTGTTTGTCGTATACGCATCCAAAGCCCAAAAATGAAAGTTATTTGATAGTATTTGGGCCTCATATGCCTCAGCACAAAGTCATGTACAAATACGTTGTTTGAGTCCATGACATAGCCCATGTTTGGTTTAGTTAAAATTCACAATTTGAGCTTATATATTTTATTTTATACATGTATACAATTGATATACATTATATTCCTGCCCGCCCCACAGACCCCTCATCATATAGAAAATCTCCCGAAATTGAAAATGTTCTCCCCCACCCCACCCCACCCCACTCCACTCCACTCCACTTCACTATAGAAATCTTCAAAAATCCAAAGCGTTTTTTGTGATCAGATTTGACACTAATTGTATTATCTGTTATCAGATTTGTTGTTTGTAACAAGACCGTGTTATAGTTGACTAATTGTGACCACTTTTTTCTTCAATGTGATTGTTTGTGGCCATCTAATTTGTGATTGTATATAATCAAGTCACTGACATCTGTTATCTGTAATTAATTGTGATCAAATTTGTATTCAGTGTGACTGTTTGTGATTAGGTCAATCTAATTTGTGACTCTATGTCGGTCAATCTAATATGTGACTATATGTAACCAAGTCACATACAATCATAGTTAACAAAAATCTGGTGAGAGACAGTTACTATGAAGATAGATTTGGTTACACCTGGTTGCCGTCGCCGCCACCACCACTCCTAATGTTGTGAAGAACCAAATGCGCACCACCTTATTACAACCACATGCACCACCAGAAACAGAACCATTGCATCTCACGCCACCACTAATAGAACTACCAACAACAACATAATCACTCAGAGATAGAAAATCACAGGCAACATTTGCAAAGCATCAACAATCATCCCAAAACTCTGGCTAAACAACATATCTGATCTAACAACCACCTACTGCATTTAATCAAACAACTGCCTACACCACCACGTCAAACAACAAATTTGATCAAACAAGCTAAACAACATATTTGATCAAACAACTACCCACCACATCTGATAAAGCAACCACTTATACCACCACATCAAGCAACACATCCGATGAACAATCGCTCACCGTTGGATCACCGATAGAGCCATGCTTCTGGTGGAGAATCACTTGGCAACTCTATTCATCAAAATTACGACCTCTTCCTTTGCCACCAGCTCCACATAGTCGACGAGGTTCAACTCCCCATCCACTACTGCAACATCGGACTCCCTAGCGTTCGATGTTATGAGTATCAACGTCAGAAAGAAGATGTGTTAGAGGGGTGGGTGGGTGAGCGATAAAGACAGAGAACGAAGAAAATGAAATTGGTTGGGATGAATAGGTGTGGGTAGGTGCGTATGTAGATTAGCTTTAGTTAAATTTTTATTAATTATAATTATTAAAGCCAAATTACTACCTGATATGAGAAATTTAAAATAATCCTCATTATTTATGAAAATTAGTCTTTAAATGTAGATTCTTAAGTAATTTTACCTTAATAAATTGCATAATCAAAAGCTGATAAAATTTATTGGTCCCATAAATTATATGATTAAAATAAACCTAAGAAAAAAATGATTTTTAAAATAAAAATGATGGCCAAATAGGGGCATAGTGATCGAGCTTGGCACCATTTTAGGTGAGTCATAGCCCATGTTTAGGTTTGCAAAAAAATTAATTTTTAATAGATTATGAAAAAAAATGATAAAATTTGTAATTGAATAGTTGATCAAAGTTGTGAATATCATGTATGATTCAGAATAATTAGTGAATTTGAATTAATTTTTTGTTAATATTTTTAGCTAAACAACATAATATTTAGAATTATGCTAAGTGTACATCTTCTTTGACATTGTGGGAGAATTCAAAAAGTGTTGGGCGAAATTTTTTTTTTTTTTAAACTATCCAATCATGTACCGACATATGGTACAATTTTTAAAAAATAATGTAAAACAAAATGTACATGTAACATGATTATAATATTTATGTGAGACAAGTTGACCTTAATGACAAATTTTGTTGGATAAAACAATATTTAATAATTTTATATCTTTTTATTTAGAATAATGCAATTTGCAGTCACTCATTATTGTAGTCATCTTACGTAACTTACATGTGACGAATAATGATTTGCACATGAAGTGTTTGAAAATGTGCTTACATCCATGTATAACCTGCACACGATGCTATCTCCGCCTACGCCTTCAACGGCCTTTGAAAATTTGGAGGATCGAGTACCCTCCGCTCCCAGTCGTACTCATAACCGCATTTGGTTTACAAGGTGAATAACCTCTGTCAATAGAACAATATAGGTAAGGGAAGTACACAACATGGATCCGTAACCTCGAGAAAAGGATTGACTCTAAGGACTGGGCACGACGTTTCCTGTCTCGAACTCGTCGATGGACTGCTCGAGTTACTCCGCGGTGAGAACTGGTCATTCGGGCAAAGTGGCTTTGCTACCATGATCCGCTGAGATTCAACATTTTGTCTCTCTGATTCATCTCCATTCTGTTCCTCTCAATCATAATTTCCTTTATATGAGAACGTTTTGAGGCTTACACATGCATGATTTAATCTTTAGACAAACATATGACTACGATAGGATCAACCATGCAGCATTCATCTGTGACGTCGATCTCGCAAGGACGAAAGTCCAAGACGAGGAAAAACGTCATTCATACAGAGCGTATGATGCTTGTTTAGGGGTAAACAAAGGACGAATGTCCTTGTACTCACTTAGTATTCCGCATCCGAGAATTTGAGTATATCGTCATGGGCTAATTCTCGCCTTTGTATGCACAAAAATGCCTGAAAATGTCCCTCGTCCATGCAATGGCCTACACATGGTGTCGTATTAGTGTGCTTGAAGTGCCTGAAAGTGTGCATATGTCTCTACCACGGTCTACACATGCTAGGATTGATACCACTTGCTGTGACATCAATAATTGGATTAAGATGTTGAAGTTATATGGATCAAGAATAAAAGAACACAAGAATATGGTAGATGAATTAAGAGATTTTATTGACTCAATAATAATGGAGAAAGGGGAAAGATTACAATAGATCATATATTGTAGTAATCATCTATCTCACACTTAGAATTGTAGAGAATAGCTAAGTATATATAGGCAACTATATAGGGTGACGTCCAAATCATAATATATGAGTTGTAATTAAAGTAGAATGTCAAAAAAGGTGTTAAAACACGAAACGGGCTTGGACCAGATAACAATGTCGCTCAAGCGACAGGCAGGCGATGCTGTATCGTTCGAGCGATAGGGCAGCGCCAGGCGGGCGATAAATCTCGAGTTGAAAACCTGTAAGTGTTGCTCAAGCGGCCGCTAGTGGTAGGCTAGTAAAAATGTGGCTATTTTTCTTCCCAATCCATAATTTCAACATTTTCAAGTCAAACAAATTCCAACTCCCAATGTACTTCCAAAATAGAACTTCAACTTGACATAAAACTTCAATAACATTCCAAACTTGAATTCTTCATGAATTTCAACAAGTCAACAAAGGAATTTGGGTCATACCTAAATTTCAACAATCTCCACATTGACATTAATTTCGCTATGGAATGAACTGACTTCTTCAACAATAACCAAAAAATTAATATCTCCAACAAAAAATAAAAAAGAAAACTCCATATCTTCCAATGAACCTAAGCACAACTCTGCAGAATTACATCAAATTTCCAAAAAATCATAATGATTTTAAAATTGACCAAAATAGGTTATAACACATCCCAAAGAAAAATCAATACCAAATGCTTTTATAGAAAACACCTTACTAGATTATACACCTTCTATTCCACTTAAAGCATACTCAACAAAATCAACATTCACATATCTTTTACTATTGGGTCCGTCCCTAACAATTGAATATAATGGCACCCCATGTGATGGTGGCAAAGCGGTATTATCCATATCTCCTGAACTCCACTGAGAAGTATTTTTTAAATCCGACCTTTTACAAGCTCCTAAAGTGTTGATCTATGTTTGACGTCTCGTTTTGATTATCAAAAACAAATTGCGTTTATGATGTCTATTCCTAGGTCGATGGGTCCTACAATGTCTATATTGACCTATGGTTGATGTCTCGTTTTGATTATCACAATCATATTGTGTTTAATTCTAACAAATTAATTTCAAGTGTCTATAGTGATTACTGAAAATCACTAAAATTGAAGACACGAAATTCGAGGTCAAGTGATTTGCATGCAATGATGGACATGAAAACAAAATTGATCAAATGAGGCTACGAAGATTGATATTGAAAAACTCGTAAAAAGATGTCTCAACAAGAATCAAGATAAAAGTCGAAATACAGTCAAGCATGCACGCCAAAATGTTCAAAACGAAGCGCTTAGAATTTTTATACTCATATGTAAAGGTAAAACACTTTAATACTTGGCAATGAATCGTGATAAGTTCAAAATCGATTTTACGCAAAAAAATCACGATATAAAAATTTTTGCATAAAGATTATTTTTCAAAAGTAAAAATCTCAAACTTATATTTGAAAAGTGTCACTTACATTGAAAAATCTTTTTAAAAAGTCCCTTAAGTACTTACACATTTGTTAAAAATTAAAACGACAACGTTTCAGTGTAAAACAGTCGTACCGGACGTCCGGTATGGTAGTTTTAGTGCCAACACTCAAAAATTCAACCGTTCTGATTTTCTGATGTAATTGCTAGTTGGCTATCCAGTACTATAGTGGACGTCCAATTGGATAGATTTTTGATCGTTGCATTGCTATATATACCACTTCTTCTTGCATTCAAAAAACACACTTATAAGAGCATTATAGAGAGAGTCTTTTGAGATAAAATATTTGATCTTTACTCTTTATTTGTCTTTATCAATTTATTTGCTTTGGAAAAACTTTTGATTGATCTTATTTTTGAAAATATTTTCTGTGGGCTCATCTTGAGTTTACTTCTATTCTACAATCAACTTAGGGTGTTTGATTGTTTTATGATCCAATCTCGATTAGAAATAATCCGATTTGGCACGTTAAAGTGGATAAATTTTTTAAAAAACTGCGGTGCTTCAAGGTCTCAGTGATCTGAAGACCAAGAAGTTCTATGTTCTTTAGAATGTTTGATTATTTTATGATCCGTCTATGTCATGTCAGAGTGGATAGGAATTTTTAGCAATCGCGACGCATGCTTGAAGGTCTTTCTTATCGACGATGATCGTTGATTATAAAAGGTGAGATACGCATACATAGCTACTTGTATTTATTACTTACTAGTCTGTCTCTTTTTAATAATTTTGGAAGTCTAAGGACTAGGGGAAATGTCAATTCGATTAGCAACTAGGTTTTGGATCCTTTTGTGAATTTCTTTTACAATTTTGATCCAATTAGGTATTCGAAAGAATCAAGATTTGTTGATATTGTGTTTGTCTTCATATTTTATACTTCAACTACATTATATTCATAGCTTAAGTTGAGATCTATTGTCCCAAACTTGATGTTTCCTGATTTTGACACTTTAACACGCCACACCTTCTTAGCAAATGAAAAACGTCAAGGTTTGATATGCCCATGAGTCAAAAATGTATTGAAAAGATAAACCCGACTTCTTTTTTTAGTTAAATTCTCTCGTGATCACTAACCATACAAATTCTCTCGTTTAATCGTATTACATTAGTCTACATCATCATAACTAATATGTCATACTGGATAAGATTTCTTATTTTTTTATCACACAAATTTCTCAGACAAACTAAGTTTCCCCTTATTTTATTTCAATTGAACTTTATATGTTACAGAGATTTCAAAAATTTCCCTTTTAACGATTTTATACAATTCCACGTTTTGAGATCATTTGGGTTCGTACCAATGGAACATTTATGAACTAATGAGGCATATTTCTCGTAAGTTTCTACACCAAGAATTCTTTTCATCAACAAAAGGATTAATCTCTTTCAAATTAAAAGTTTAGTTTCTATTGTTGCGTTTGCAGATTTCATCATGTCAAGATGTACCTATGCAAATGGCTCGGAATCATACTCAAAGATAAAGAATTTTAGGCTTTTACGAAAAAAATGACACCATTGTAAAGCAAGAATCGTTCTGTATTTCACTTAGAAAAAAAGCTCCAAAAATAAAAGGGAAATAAATATATTTTTCAAATCAAGACAAGATTCATATACACATTTCAAAAAGTCCTTGTGGATATTTGAGTATAAAATATGAAGACTGAAAAGAGGATCAATCTGGGATCATGTGCACAATGGCTGGAGACTTTGGCTTTCGATAATAATTTAAGATCCCACAATATTTTGTCTTAATAAAATATGTTTAGTGCACAAATTAACAAACTTAAGACTAATCAAGTCGCCACATGCATTCTACATAAACAAATTAAATAAATAATATGCGTTAAGCATACCTTAAACTCTCTAAGTCGTAAGGAGATGATAGGATAAAGAAGGAAGTATTTCTTTCATCGGATTTTCAACCATTGTAGGAATAAAGATATATCTATCGTAGCATTCAAATTGACTTTTCCTCTTATCTTAGAGCGACAAAAAATTTTAATTAAATTTTCATTGTTTTGTCGTATAATGTATCCAAAGCCCAATGTATTTGGGCCTCCTATGCCGCAGCCCAAAATCTTGTACAAATAAGTTGTTTGAGTCCAGGCCTCCTATGCCGCAGCCCAAAATCTTGTACAAATAGGTTGTTTGAGTCCATGATATAGCCCATATTTGGTTGAGTTAAAAATCACAATTTGAGCTTATATATTTTAGAGGAAATTACAAAAAATCAGGTGTTTCAATATTGTTTTTTAAAAATCAGGTCCAAAATTTATTTATGCAAAAATCAGGTAATATATTAAAACTCTAATTAATAACCCTAATTCACTAATCTTCCCCTCTCCATTTCTCTCGTCTCTCTCTCTCCATCACTTCCCCTTCCACCTTCTCTTCTTTTCCTCTCTCTTTCTCTCGTCTCTATCTTTCTCTGTCTCCCTGTAAGCGGTGCTGCAGTGAGCGATCGTTGGCCGACGAAGACGCTCTCAGGCACGAAGAAGCCGCGCAGTTGCTGTGCGCGGCTTCTCCGTGCCTGATCGACAGTGGTGGTTGTGGTGCTCAGATAACAATAGCCTCCAAGTTTCACTGTGCAGCGGTGCTTGACAGTCTCTCAGTAGCGTCGCGACGCTACCGT
>CAIGRB010095089.1:6410-21677 GCA_903798255.1 Fraxinus quadrangulata | reverse complement strand
TAAATACCTGATTTTTGCAACTTTTAAATTTGAAACCTGATTTTTGCATTGGTAAAACTTAAAAAACCTGATCCATGAATTTTTCCCTATATTTTATTTTGTACATGTATACAATTGATATACATTATATGGATAAATTAGGCCCACTACTATATTAAATTAACCAAATTGAATAATACACTTTAAAATTAAATAAATTACTTACCGCGTAATTAATACGTCCTAAAAGTAAAAAAACCCCCCAAATTAGATCCCCAATTCTGGTTCTAGAAAACAAACCTCCTTAAAAGTTCAAAAGAGAGACCCTCTTTCCCGTCTTTGCCGTTTGCTCTCTGTCGTCTCCGCCCTAGGGTTTTGACCATTCCAAGTGCTGTGGTGCGTGTTTTAAATGCCATCAAATTGGACACTGGGCGAAAGATTGTCCCAGCTTGAGCAATGCTCCTCCAGCTTTTGGGAGCAGTAACCCAACTCCTTGGGCAAGTGCTGGTGGCGAGTGCTTTAAATGCCATCAAATTGGGCAATGGGCAAAAGATTGTCCTGGCTTGAGCAACGCTCCTCCAGCTTATGGCGACCATAACTCGATTCCTGGACTATATGGTAATGTACCAAAGCAACATGTTGGTGGGTTCTAAATCTTGACTACTGAATGGAAGTGGCTGATTGCACCCGTACTCAATGGATCGTCTGAAGGCCACCGGCCAAGTTTTGCTATAGGGGAGACACCCGCTGTTTGTGGGTTTGCTATGCTATGATTTTATACTTCTGTGTTTTAAGAATTGTGCTTGGCGTGTAGCAAAGCAGTGGTGTTGGTACTTGCAAAGATAAGAACATGGATATGGCTTTAGAATAATTAATATCGACTTTTGAAAACATTTTAGTGAACATGTTTTCTGTAAATTATTTTCTATGTATTTGAGGTTTTTGAACCTTTGGTACGATCCAACCGTTGCAATTTTCTAGTGTTAAACCTTATTTATGGTGAAGTTTAGTTTTCACATAAGTTGCAGGATTTGGTTAATAGTTAAACTGGTTATAATGTGAACACTGCAGTTCGACTGCCTCTATGAAATGATTTACGATCTCAGTAAAATGGATCGTGATAGGTTTAGCATTTTCAACAAGATCTAATAGTAAATACACAGACTGATCCATGTCTATTGGATAATAAACAATCCAATACACAACATGTGGAATTTGTAATACATAAATTACTCATTTTGAAAGTACCAAATAAATTTGACTTTTGTTTTTTCACTTTAAAGTAAACAAAAGTGACTCGTCTAAAATTTGCTATTAAATATCCAGGTTATTAAACATGGTGGATCCATGAATATTAGTTCACATCTTGAAGAACATTTCTTGTATTGTTATTAACTTCCCAAGATTTTATTCTCGCTCTTGCAACATAAGCATTTATTTATTCACACATTCTACCCACATGGGAATTTCAGACACACACTAGTAGGTGTAGATTGTGTCACTTTTTTCTAGTGTACATCACTTTTTTTGAATTTCTATAACTTTTTATAATTTTTGTCACTTTTTTTAATTTATATAACTTTTTTGAGAGTCATAAAATTTTTGTCACTTCTTTTATTATTATTTCTATCACTTTTTTCGGATTTGTCAAAAAAAAAAAAAAAAGTTTTCGAATTTTTGTCGTTTTTTTTAAGTGTTTTGTCACTTTTTTGTTACTTTTTTAATAAGTCTTTTTGTAGAATTGAAATTTTAGAATCTCTCAACAATGTTGGCTTAATTGACTTAAATAAAAAATTTAGTTACTTTATTGAACTGATTTCAATATTTTAATTGATGTTTTGTCGCATTTTTAATTGTTGTCACTTATTTTTAGTGTTTGTCACATTATTTAGAAGTCTGTCATTTTTTTCTAATGTTTGTCACTTTTTTTTAGTATTTGTCGCTATTTTTTTATTTTTACTTTCACATTCTTAAAATTTCTACTTCTTTTAGTGAAAAATATTACTTTTTAATAAAAGTGATATTGTATGTAAAATAGTGACACTTAACTTTACAAAGTAAGATTGTGTCACCTTTTTTTTTAACATTGTGTCACTTTTTTATAATTTTACACAGTATTTTTTACTTAAAAAATAGATTTCATATAATTTTTCAAAAGACCTCAAAATTTAAGAGTATTTTTGTAAGTTGCCCAACATTATATTCCTACCCACCCCACGGACCCCACCTCATATAGAAAATCTCCCGAAATTGAAAATGTTCCTCCACCCACTTCACTGTAGAAACCTTCAAAAATCAAAAGTGTTTTTTGTGATTAGATTTGTGATTAATTATCAGATTTATTGTTTGTGACAAGACTTGTATTATAGTTAATTAATTGTGATCAAATTTGTGTTCAGTATGACTGTTTATGATCAGGTCAATCTAATTTGTAACTATATGTAATTAAAGTCACATACAGTCGTAGTTAACACAAATCGAGTCACAGATAATTACGTTGAAGATAGACTTGGTTACACTTGGTTGTCGTCGCCACCACCACCACCCCTCCTAATACCGTCGAGAACCAAACGCACACCACCTTATCACAACCATATGCACCACTAGCAACAGAACCATTGCATCCCACACCACCACTAATAGAATTACCAACAACAACATAATCACTCAAAGATCAGAAAATCACTGGCACCATTTGCAAACATCAACAATCATCCCAAAACTCTGGCTAAACAACAGATCTGATCTAACAACCACCCATCACATATGATCAAACAACTGCCTACACCACCACATCAAACAACAAATTTGATCAAACAACCACCCACCACATCAGATCAAACAACTGCCTACACCACCACATCAAGCAACACATTCGATAAACAACCGCTAACCGTTGGATCCCCGATAGAGTTGTGCTTTCGGTGGAGAATCACTTGGCAGCTCTATTAATCGAAATTATGACCTCTTCCTTTGCCACCATCTCCACATAGTCGGCGAGGTTCAATTCCCCATTCAACACTACATCATTGCACTCCCTGGCGTTCAATGTTATGAGCAGCAACATCAGAAAGAAGATGCGTTAAAGGGGCGAATGGGTGGGGTGAGTGATAAAGACAGAGAAGGAAGAAAATGAAATTGGTTGGGATGAATATGGGTGGGTGGGTGCGTATGTAGATTAGGTTTAGTTAAATTTTTATTAATTATAATTATTAGAGCCCAATTACCACCTGATACGAGAAATTTAAAACAATCCTCCTTATATATGAAAATTAGTCTTTTAAATGTAGATTCTTAGGTAATTTTCCCTTAATAAATTGCGTAATCAAAAGCAAATAAAATTTATTGGTCCTAGAAATTATATGATTAAAATAAACCTAAGAAAAAATGAATATAAAATAAAAATGATGGCCAAATAGGGGCGTATTGATTGAGCTTGGCACGATTTTAGGTGAGTCATAGCCCATGATTGGGTTTGCAAAAATAATTGAGTTTTAATGGATTTTGAAAAAAATTGATAAAATTTATAATTGAAAAGTTGATAAAGTTACGAATATCATGCATGATTAAGATTAATTATTGAATTTGAATTAATTTTTTATTAATATTTTTAGTTAAAGAACATAATATTTAGAATTATGCTAAGTGTACATTTAATGGTGTACATCTTCTTTGACATTGTGGTGGAATTCAAAAAGTGTTGGGCAACAAATTTTTTTTTAAAACTGTCCAATCATGTACCGGCATGTAGTACAATTTTTAAAAATGATGTAAAACAAGATGTATATATAGCATGATTATAATATTTATGTGAGATAAGTTGACCTTAATGACAAATTTTCTTGGATCAAACAATATTTAATAATTTTATATCATTTTATTTAGAATAATGCAATTTGCAACCGCTTACTACTTTAGTCGTCCTACGTAACATACATGTGGCGATTGGTGATTTGCACCTGAAGTGCCTGAAAATGTGCCTACATCCCCATCATAACCTGCACATGATTTTGTCTTCGTGTACATGAAAGTGCCTACGCCCTCAGCGGCCCTTGAAAATTTGAAGGATCTCATAATCTCATCGGGTCTCCAAGATGAATAACATCTGGTCAATAGAATAATGTAGGGAAGGGAAGTCGAAAAAATGGATTCGTAACCTCGGGAAAAGGATTGAGTCTGAGGGTTGGGCACGGATATTTCAGTCCCTAACTCGTCAATGAACTGCTCGAGCTGCTTCGAGGCGAGAACCGATCATCCGAGCATAGTGGCCTTTCTACTACGATCCGCTGAGATTTAGTTCTTTGTCTTTCTGATTCATCCTTCCCCTTCTGTTCCTCCCAATCGTAATTTCCTTTATATGAGAACGTTTTGAGGCTTACACATGTATGATTTAATCTTTAAGACAAGCATATGACTACGATAGGATCAACCATGCAGCATTCATATACGACGTCAATTTCGCATGGACGAAAGTCCAAGATGAGGAAGAATGTCATTTGCACATAGCGTAGAACACTTGTTTAGGGGTAAATAGAGGACCAACATCCTCGTACTCACTTAGTATTCCGCATCCGAGAATTTGAGCATATCATCATGGGCTAAGTCTCGCCTTTGTATGCATGAAAGTGCCTGAAAATGTCCCTCATCCATGCAATGGCCTACACATGGTGTTGTATTCGTATGCTTGAAGTGCTTGAAAGTGTGCCTACGTCCTTACCACAGTCTACACATATTACTGCATTCGTGTCCCTGCAACGAATTGCACACGAGGTTGCATTCATGTATAGCCAAGTGTTCAAAGCGACGTTGCTTTTTAATCCCTAACCGCCATATGTATATCACATAAGATGATTACGATAACTGTGAACGATTGCAAATATTAAAAATTAACCATGGCCAACGTCCTAGCCACATGTATGTCACGTAAGACTTTCATTGCATTACTCTTTTATTTATAGCATTTATCTAAGATTGAAAAAATTAAAAATTAAAAAAATAAATCTAACTTCCTCCCAAAAGTCAACTTGCTGTATTTCTACCCAGTGATTGGCTTAAAATCTGCCACGAGGACATCCTGCAGCCACCAAATGAAATCCCAAATACACTTCAACTACAAGCTAACCGTTCATCTGGAATGGATAAATTAACCATGGCCATTGTCACAGCCACCTCCTCCACTTCCACCACCCTCTTACCCACCACCACCTCCGCCGTTTCCGTAACCCACCACCAGTCTATCCACATAAATACCAAGCTACTGTTCACAAAATCCACCTCCAAATCCATTCGACCTATCACCAGGCTCCACGTTTCCTCCACGCCCTCCACCACCACCTCCTCCAAAAAAGCCACCGAAGAAACCATCTTTTTCGACGGCGGAGCCCACTATGGAGACCTCATAGCAAACCTTCTACTGGGTTTCACTCTTCTTTGGCTTCCTTTAACCCTGGCAGCAGTTTTAAGGGCCTTTTATTTGAGATACAGGTTTACAAATTTGAGAGTCAGTGTTATATCTGGATTAACTGGGCAGGACAGAAGTGATTTTTCATATGAAGTGATCAAAGATGTTCAGGTGCGTCGAAAACCCGAACAATTTTTTTTTTTTTTTCAACGTGATCATTAAACGGTATCTGACGTGACTAACAATTAATGCTTTTTTTTTTTTAAGGTTGTTCCAAGATTTATCGGTGAGTGGGGTGACATTATCATCACATTGAAAGATGGAACCAAGGTGGATTTAAGAAGTGTGCCTAAGTTCAGAGAAATTGCTAAATATTGCCTCTCCATGGCTGAGAAGCCTGCTGTTTTGAAGGAAACTGGGCCTAAAGGGTTTTGAGAAATTGGATTTGTATTTTGTTTGATTTTACAGTAATTTTCGAATAAATCAAATTTCATGGTGTGCTAATTATTTCTCAGATAGATGTTTTCTTGATGTCAATGTATATATAAGAAGGCATATGCCAGAGGCCTAGTCACAAATTTTCCTTATAGAAAAGATAATGGAATTTTGACATCAAAGTCGGAGACCACGTTGAAATATTTCTCATAGATTAACATACTATTAATAAATTTTATCACTCGTCTCTTAACATGCCACGAGAATAGATGTTACTTGATTACTTTCTGTTATATATCCATGTATCTACGTATATGAAGTCTTGTTGTATAATTAGCTTCATTTTCTTCATTTTTCTCCCCTGACTGGCGTTGTAGAGGATAAAGGGTGTAAGCGGTCCGGTTTTATCGATTTTTGACAAATTTTCAAATCAAATCGTTCAAACCGGTTTGAGAAAAATCCAAACCTAAACCAAACCATTTTGAACGGTTTGAAAAAAACTCAAACCTAAATCTAACGGTTGGGTCCAGTTTTAAACCTCCGGTTTTGCCGTATATCTTTTTGTCTGTCTACTTTTATGACATTAATTAATTGAATTCAATATATATTTATATCTTATTAGCAATAAATCTAAAACAAACTAAATATATCTACTACAAATTTAAATACCAACTAAATCAAAGTGAAATCACAATAAACTAAAATATGGTTTTTTGTTTGCCATTTTAGGCTAAAACGTTATAATACAAGTCTACTAAACTAAATATAAAGTCCAAAAAACATAATGATGTTTAACAAGACCTCATGATCATCATATCTAAAAAACAAAACTACTAATTAGACAGAGAGAATAATCAACGATAATAATAAATCAATTATTTATAATATCTAAACATAACAATTACACAAGCTTACCTTTGTATATTGTTACGAATTCAGTTTCTCACATATACGTAAAAATCAATTGTTGTCACACATGATTCATAGTCTCCATTGTCAAACAAATACATTCGTTATATCATCATAGTATTGGATACTAGATAGATAAGAGAATCTTTAAAAATATGGTAATAAAAAATATAAACCACCTACCACAACTTTCATTGAATCATCAAATGCTTTCACTTCATCTAAATATTGGCGCAGCACTAGGTTCATTCTTAATTCGTAACCAATTATTCCACATATACAAGCATGTACCATCCTTGCACCTAATAAACTTCTAAAGGAATCAAGTATCCGACCTCCAATTGAGAATGCAGACTCAGAAGCAATTGTAGAAATTTGAATTCTGAAGAGGAAAATGGTTTTTGATAGATTAGGTTAGTCTTGAGATTAGATATAAATTAGGATTATTTGGTAATAATAATATATATGAAACGGAAAATTATAAATTGACAAAAATACACACAAATGACAAAACTTTTGAATTTTACATATTTGGATGAATTTTCAAAAAAATTCATTATTTTTATTTTTTATTTTTATATATTTTTTCGCTAGTCCGATTTGATTTTAAACCGCAATTAAAATTCTCAAACCCAAACCAAAATCGGTTTTGACTGATTTGGTTTCGTTCAAAACCATTTTGTTGGCGGGTTCACGTGGCACCAAACTGACGGTTTCTAAAATGTGGTTTCGATTTGACGATTTTTGCTTATAGCCCTAGGATAAATAACGAAAGTGGAAGCTTTTTATTTCATGGAGGCATTTATTTGTAATCTCGATTTATGTTATCTATCTATAGAATTTGTTGTTGGAATTTTATGAAATTTTAAACTTTATAAAATTAGAAAATCTAATAAATTTATTGTCAAAATTTTCTATGTCAAATCACCAAGAAGTTAATAATGTGGAACATACCTTAATTCTTTGGGAATAATTCTTTAATACCGGATCTTGAATCTTGATTATTGACTCATTTTGCTCTTGAATTCTCGATATTGATTTTGATTTCTTGCTTCATAATCTTGATTGTCTTGTTCTTCAATAATTGCTTTAATCATTTTTCTTGATTTTGATTGTAATTCTTGATTGTAGATTTTGGATCTTTCTCTCGAATATATTTTCTGTTATATTCTTGTATTAATGGGTTAACACAAAGACTAAGAATCACATATGAATTGGGGATCATAACATTATTTATAGTTTCCACGTGTATTTGGTCCATCATCAAATACAACCCTAATGGATTTGGTCTCTACACATATAATTCGACCCACATTTTATTTAAATGTCCTAAGATCAACAATTTAATTCTTTATTAGATCACTCTAATTAAATTCAAATAGTCTTATACACAATTAATTACATACGTAGATCTACAATTGTAAATAATCTTGTAGTGTGTGAATGCATCATTGCTCAATGGTTGGGAAAATACTTTTTCGAAACAAAAAGTTGTAAGATATTGACAGTGTAGGTGCTGATTTTCGACTCTATGCTGGTTCAGGGACAAAAGCTTCTTCTGCCCTATTAAGTAAAGACAAAGGAAACATTCCCCAAAAATATTATAATATGTTTGTAAGGTAGATTAGACGAGTGTAAAATTATTTAACATCATCACTTCTTTAATTGGAAAAGCTTGAAGAAAGCTTGAAGCATTTAATGAGTCGAAAAGAGTAGAGATAACTACTCTATGCAGTAACTTGTATAAATTAAGGTTTAGCCTTTCCTCGTTTGGCAGAATCCTTCATCACAAATATACTTTCAACAAAAATTTGTTTCACCATTCATTAAACAGCATTAATGTTACAAATACAGTTTGATAAATTATAATACCCAAGGGTTGAACAAGAGTCGGTTTAACTATGATGCCCCATCTCGGGCCGTTTCGTGGCAAAACTATCTCCCCATTAACTTTCTCGTGGTGAAACGAAAAGGACACCAAGGATTTGTATAAAAACTCAAAAGAATTGTCCCTATGGAATGATGCCAGCAGTCAATCCTGCTTTGACGTTGGTTGGCTTTCACTGCGTGGAAGTGGAGTTTCCGACCCAATACTGTTTAACTGCAACCAGTATTTTCTGTGGAACGAGGGGACCATCCTCGTGATCAATCAGTTTGAAGTCCCATCTCATACCTCCTATCATCTTCTTCACCTTAACAAGCATGTCAACTTCATCCCTCAATATAACTGCACCTTCTGGCCGCAGAATCCGGTCCATCTCTAAAAGAATGTCTTCAAAGTCGCACCTATGATGTTAATTTGATCTATGTTAAAGTCGAGTTCACAGCACAGCAACATTGAAGCTCTCATTATAGGAAAGCATGCCTTACTATTTCCAAATCAAGCACGAGCATCAGAATATCAAGGTAATACTTACTTGTCCTTGTATAAGCTGAAAACACCATTAGCATGGATCAGGTCATACGTCCTTGGGTATGTAGAGAAAGCTTCACACCTGTGAACCACAGATTATAAAGAGTGAAAATACGGAAAAAAATAAAAAATAAAAAAAACAACCTTTGTTATGCATGACGGAACATATAGTTGAGAAAATGTTGCAGACCATCATTTTTATGATTGCATATTGATGTAGGTCGCTTGTATTGAGTCAGGTACGTATTCAGGGATATTAGCCAGAAACTGAGCTCAATCTGCTCAGAATGAAGTAAGACCGTTCACATTTATGAGTTGTGCATGTACTTTGGTATAACACTTGGTAGACGTGAGCCTGTATGAACTTAACACAAAGTTCATGCTTTACAAGACTACTTTTTTTCTTTGCTTTATTAGGTTTTCATATTTTTCAAGCATGTAGAAATATTAGGTTGGCTTATACACAGGGTCAACCACGGTACTGCACGAGCATTTGTGAGATGAGTGCAAGCCACGATATGTAAAGTTCAACCGGGACAAAAATGATATAATCCCAATTCCCAATGGTAAGAACTAAGAGGAACATATTTCTTCTCAAAACCAATCAGTATAAAGATTTCAAGTAGGTTAAAAAAGTTCAAATATCAGGCAACAGTTGTATGCAAACCATAAAAAATGCTCAACGATTAAGGAGTAACATTAGAAACTGTTGAAACAAATGTAACAGAAAATCGTACCAGTCATGATATATACCAATCAGTCCTCGTTCATAAATAACACCCAAGGTATTTGTTTTAGCAATAGTGGGCACAACATTCATAACCCAAAATTTGGGAGAATGAAGGGCAGCAGCAAAACCTCCCAATCCAGCATTCATATCCATAATGTTGCGGTACCTTCCAGAGTCAATGATTTTGTTGATCTTTTTATATGCACTAACATGCTTTTTCCATTCTCTATTGTCCTCGAGATATGACTCGACAGAGACTCCAGAAACTGACCCACTGGCAATTCTGGGGGGAACAGCATAAAGCCTCTTGGGGAATGGCCTGAGATCTCCACTAGAGCTTTCATCCCTGTTAGCATTGTTGTATGGAGTAATGCACTGTTCCATTTTCTTGTACCTATCATACCAAAATAAAGTACAAAAATATTTTAGCTTTGCAACTTCAGTTTTCTATATATAACATACAACTTTAGGCACTCCATAAAAAGTGTATGCCACAATGCATCTGCATGGGATCCGTGAATTTCACATTTTATGGTTTCTTCGTGTATCAAAACGAAAAACTGACACATACATGTCTGTGCGGAAATATTAGCAAAACTACATACCAAACATCATCAGGATCTTCAGATTTACAAAATGTAACTCCTGAATTTTCTTGTGAGGCATGACATGAATCAGCATCCGTTTTCTTCTGCCATACAGCAATTTCACCCTTCTCAGATTTCTTCTCCCAGCAGAGAAGCTTAGCAGTCTCTTCAATCTGCCTTTGTTCTTCCTGAAGCTCCTCCTTAGGGCGCTGCCATGCTTTGAAGTTTGTCTTCCAATTGATGGGAGGGCCTGAAAGCACCCAGTAGCCACCAGGTCTAAGAACGCGATCAACTTCCTTCATGTAAATTCCGCCTGCAATCAGAAGGAACCAAAAGTGACTGTATGGCCAGATGCTCCATCTAATTATCTAACTGAAGATAAAAGTTAAAACACTGCTGGAAAGAAACCTTCTCACGAGAAGGTGAGAAAGTCAGCTAATATTCTGATATTTGATTAACCCATTACGGGTTTCAGTTCAGTAGCATTGTAGCTTTGAATATATAGAGTTATTCAACATTTTATTCTCACCATTTGCTCCCCAAGGAATTAGACAGCGAGAACAGTGAGCCATGTCAAAAGCTCTTGATGGATATGGCATCTTGATTGTTCCAAGAACACCAATTACAGCAGGAACACCCCTTTCAAGTGCAAACTGAACCTGGGCTTCATGTGAGTCCCTTGGTGCAAATGACATTGCTACAACATTTCTCTTCCAAAGATATGCACCCCAACTTGCAACCTAACATGATAAAACATAGTTAGAAGGTTAACCAGATAAATTACTCTCAGATTGGAAAAGAACAATCAGAATATTCAGACAACGAATAGAGTGAGAAGTGCATAAGATACTCAACATACCCCACAACCAGTGTCCAATGCAGTCCTAACAGTTCCATTTTCGATTGGTATCACTGAAGCAAGCTGATCAATGTATTTATCAGCTCCTTGAGGAAATTGAGTTCCTCCACCAGGGAACCTAAACACATTGCCCTCATACTGAATCCAGTTCTGAATAGCCTTCTCAACTGTCAAGCTCTTGTATGGGGCATTGGCATAGGGAACATAATCACGACTCTTTGGCCATGGAAATGGAGTTACATAACCATTCGGTGCCGGAATTAGGCAATGTAACTTTTCTTCTTGAGGAGGGCAATGCCGCTCACGATAAATCATATTTTCCCTGGGAAAGGTCATAGCACGTGCTTGATCTTGGCAGGGCGTGTAATCAGTATAGCGAGGATGGCAAGGCTTATAAGTTTTCACTTTTGAATCAAAATCGTCAATTATTCCAGCTTCACCGCCATGATGGGTTTCAAAATTGAGGTTTGGGAGGATGTTGCAGTTAGCTCCGCTCTTGGTCATCTCCACTGCTATAGTGTCTCCCTTTCCGAACCCACTTCTCTGCCATGCTCCCAGTAAGTAGAAGAAACAACATATACCAGCTACTATAAAAATTGACACAAAACGGCGAGTTCTATTGTCCCCAGAATTGAACTTGTTTGCCATCACAACACTGAAACAATGATTACTCAAATTTAGATATTGAAATAATTGTAAAGTGAAGCCTGCATTAGCATACGCATATGCAAATTGAGTAAATAATCCAAATCACTGTAATTCGTGGAGGAAAAAGAGGCTATCAAAGCGATCACATTTCCAAAAGATCCGATATATGTCAAATTTGTAAATAATCCATTTTTTCCTCATTAATGTCTTGGTTTATCAAAGACTTGGAACTCAAAACAGATCTGGGATTGTATTAGACATCAAGAACTCATTTTTCCTCTTTCAAATCCAGAAACTATAAAATCCAACAAAAACTTAGAGCAAGCAAGCAGACAAGCAGAAAATCTACTACACACTTAACACAATAAATTTACCATTAGATCGTTACAGATCATTCATAAAACAGACTATAAACTCCAATACCTCCCATTTAATGTGATATTAAATGTTTGAGCAATTAATTGAGCTCTTGAATAAGAATAATCTATGAAAACAACGTGCTAATAATCATCTGGCAAGCAACTAAGTTTACTACTCATACAGTAGTAAATAGCCAAACACTTGGTCAGCGAGATATGGATTCATTGACAGTTCAAATTCGTCACTAAACCCAGAAAATAGATCTCGATTTTTTTAGTAAAATCCGCTATATTCCATGATTCCATCGCTTAATCAATTTAGTGATTCAACCAATGCACCATCTACAAAATAGGAAGAAATTGTGATAGGAAAATAAATGAAGTATTAAATCTCATACCAATCAATCGCATTAATTGATGCCAACACTGCTTCGACGATGTTGAAAGCTCGTATCTTTATGCTTTAGACGCGCCTCGTCTCTCTCGATTCTCGGACGAAAAAGAAATCTTGTTCTTTTGTTTTATTTATTATTAGGTTATTAATGTCTTAATACTTTGTACTTTTGACTTTGCCCTATCCCATTTATTATTTTATTTATTACTTATATTTCTCAATTTTTTCCTATGCAAAATAATATGGAAAATGGTAAAAGAATATAGGATGGCACATAAGGGTGTTCATAATGGATACTCGATAGGGGGTGTCTCGGGCCCAAGTATAATTTACTATATCGTAAACGTAAATACTAAATATTTGATTTAAAGTGAAAAGAATTGAATAGTTCGAACTTTGAAGTTTGAAAACTCAATTTCAATTAACTACTTAAAGAAATATAAGATTTTGATCTGATTTTATGATAGAAGTCAAAACTTGTTAATTAAGTATCAATTAAATTCATACTTTTTTAAGGGCGAAGATTCTTGGAATAAATCCAAAACATTAGACAATTTTTATATTTTTCCCCTATGAAGAGATCTAAGTAGAATTAGAAACTTGGAAGATAATTTTGCTTTCTCCTATCTTCTTTTGGAATAGTATGATTATTTTGTCTTGATTTGAGATTTTGCAACATCTACTTTTTTGTTTTATAGTCATATATAATATATAAGTTAGATTTGTTAGGTAAATTTTTTTATTCATTTTTTTTATTTATGTAATTTTTTTTTTTACACGTTTAGTTCAAATTTAAGGGCCCAAGGCATTGGAAAATTGTACTTTCAAGTTTTGTATTCTCACGAAAACTATAGCCCCCATTTAGTTAGTATTAGTTCTCATTAAATTATAATTTATTTTTCTCTTAGATCTTATTTGATTGCACTTCAATTTCATGAAAGATGAAAATTAAATTCAATTTTCACTTTTTTTGCATGTTTGATTGTCCAAATTTTCCATAGAATTGATTTTCCATCTTTCACCCACATGCTCATATTTTCTTGATTTTTGAAGATGGGAAAAGCTTTTCTAGGTAATTTTTTTTTTATTTGCAATGGAAACAAATTTTATCCCTAATTGTAATAAATTATATCCCTTAAATAGACAATTTTCATAAAAAATAAAGTAAAGCGAATATCAAAATATCCAAAATTTCAATATTTTCTAGATGAAAAATTATACCAACCAAACACAATTAATTGACAATTCCCAATAAAAACAAGATCTAAACAATTCAATTATCTGAAATTCATTTTCTTTTCACCCAAATTTCATTATTGCAATCAAACGGACATTTACTTCTTATTAATCACACATTTTTTAATAAAATAATATTATACGTAAACGCAAAAAAAAAATTCTTTTTTTTTTAATTACACATTCTCAAAAAAAAAATAAAAAAAATACCATTCATCTCATTATAACATGAAATAATATGAGCTAAGTTGGTGCATAATAACATGGTATTTTACCTTTTTGTTCAAACTTCATTCCTAATAATGTCTTCTACACGAAGTGGTCTGCGTACCAAACTCGAGTCCAAAAAAGGAGTACCTTCCTACTATTTATGGAATGAGACTATGAGTAGAATAACATCATAGCATTTATATTTTACTTTTACCTTTCTACTTTTATGACTCTTAACCCATGTAACTTCATATATCTGAGTTATAACCAATTTCTTTGAAGAACTCAGAGGAGAAAGACCATTTCACAATTTTGTATGGAATGTGCAAAACCTTGTGTAAATTTATGGCTAAAATTATACCCTTCAAATTTTTGAGAGAATGTAAAATGCTCAATTTTTATATATGATATAAAGGCATCTTCTTCTAACTATTCGTGCTTAGTTCTTTACCCGAGCGTGACATCTCGTTAACCAACTGGAGTGGTTACCCGCCCCCTTAAGGAACATCAACGAACCACTAAATTTCCAGAGTAAGGAAACTGGACATTAGCACATTAACTCAAAACTCTGAGAATTACATCAAAGCAAATCCAAAATGAATTTCAAATTTGTCAAAAATAGCTGGAGAACCAAAACTTCCAAGATAGTAGAACACTGAAAACAAAAGTCACATCTCAAAGAATTCCATGAAAATGCAGATATCTAGCTCGAAAACCTGAAAGTACATTTCATTAATTCCTCGACTACTTGTATCCAAAAGAAACAAAACAATCTCAGCGCCTCAGCTCTTAGTAGCCAGCTTTTCCTTGGCCTTCTGTATCTTCAAAACCTTCTTCACAATCTTTTGCTCTTCCACCAAGAAAGCTCTAATAATTCTATAAAACCAAACAAAAAGAATGTCAAAAAAGATGAAGAAAGAATCCATAAGATGTATTTGAGTAAATGGCTGAACCCGCATGCATAATGGAAACCTACCTTTCCCGAACAGCACCACCGGACAACACTCCACCATATGCACGGTTCACAGTCCTCCGATTTCTGGACAATCTAGACCTCTTGTACTCGGCAGGTCTCAAGTGAGGTATCTGCAGATATGAAAGTAGAAA